>JAAEAF010009961.1:0-30158 GCA_011037195.1 Triatoma infestans
GAGCCATTTTTGAGAAAATTGCAAAAACGTAAAAAATATATATATACATAAATATAATATGTATAGTCTTTTTGTACATGTACAAAATGCTTTAGTGTGTAGATAAAACACTACGTTGTCATGCATGCAACATATGCATTTGTGCCCTAATTTTTTAAGGGGGAAAAGCGATCTAAGCGTGTACAGATATACGCCACTATGCCTAGGAAGAGAGTACATATAGCGCCGTCAGCCATAAATGTGATGGTTAATTATCCCCAAAGAATCTATAATTATGGACTCCCCTATATTCCCTAACTTCTCCTGATCAATGCCTACCTCCTTGAAGAAGTCTAAGGACATCCTCGGTATGGCGCCCCTCAACCCAAAAACCAAAGTCCATGGACCTGAAATTCTCTTTCCCCAAATTGCTCCCTGAATTTTTCTTGGTAGTAGGGGATACACTTATCATAAATGGATGTAGAGTAGTGAACCCC
This sequence comes from Triatoma infestans, assembly GCA_011037195.1. NCBI lineage: Eukaryota > Metazoa > Arthropoda > Insecta > Hemiptera > Reduviidae > Triatoma > Triatoma infestans. The sequence continues at coordinate 477 of JAAEAF010009961.1, forward strand.
CACCACTCATCCACTCTAGCGGAGAGAAACAGCCCCTCTCGCACAGAGAGGAGGAGGTTCGGCCAGTGGATATATATATATATATATGAGAGAGAGAGAGACAGTCAAGGATAATTCTGTTCAATTCAGTCTCACACATCAGACATCCGTTGATTCTGATCCGTTGATTCACACTCCGTACATATCATTTTAGCCACGTCAGTCTATCAGTTCAGTTCAGTTCTAAACTCTAAAGTATAAGTCCTTGGCAGTCAGTTATATATATATATACATATCAATTATATATCTTAAACCAATCTTAAGGTGTTTATCTATCATCATCAACAACCAACATCTCCCTACAACACCTTACAATGGACTTCTTCTCGAGGTGAACGTTCATAGCTTGGTGCTTATCATTGTTCTCATACAGCTATGTAGGGTCAATTATCAGTGCTTCCTTTGATCCTTTTTTTTTTAATGCTACAATGTCCGCATACCTTGTTGACCCCTCGGTGTCAATGTCATACACCTCTTCGAAACATTCATAACTTCCATCATTTAAAAGCTCCATCAGTGTGTGTTTTACTCGGTGGTGGCGTCGAGTGATAAGAAGCATGTTATTTGGACAATTGCCCAGCACGTGAGCTGATGTTTCAGACTCTCGGCCGCATTTTCGTACAATATAAATATGTATGCTACGATGGATAAAATAGCAGATATAATGTTATTAGTTTATTCAGACTAATGGCGTTGCACTTAATATGTTAGCGATAAATAATTAAAATTAAGAACTCTGGTTATATGTTTGTAGAAGTTAAAATATAATATAAAAACACCCTCCTACTAAATACTTAAAAAAAAAGAAGAATTCTGACTTTATTTTATACGCCCTGAATTGCAATGAAAAATGCGTATTTAATAATGAAGCTATTCAAGAGTGTTTTTTTACTAATGAGTTGATTTAATTAATGTTCATTTTAATTTAATTTTCTCCACTACCATGTGATAATGAGAAAAAAAAAATATAAAATTATATAAAAATTAAAGTAAAATAATATATTATATATTTTAAATTATTATTCTCTCTAAATTCTTTTAAAAAATGAAAATTATATTACTATACAATATCTTCAAAAGCACCAATGATAATAAAGTTCATTTTAAAACAAAATTGAAAAACGACTGAGTGGGGGGGAAAGGAAAGTCTAATAACTTTTTGCGATGTTTTTCTTTTTTTTTTCTCTTTTCTATTCTATATAAATTAAATGATATTCCGCATAAATATAAATAATTTTATGCGAGTCCCATTCAAGATTAGCACCGCTTCTGGCGGCGGCCTAGATAAAGTCTTGTGACCAGAATATCAATGTATACTTTTCTTTAATACATAAAATTTATGTAAAAAATGTTACTTTTTTTTTCTTTTTAGTTTTAATTAATTCTATAAAAATTTATTTTCCTTTAATAAAGTTTTTATGGTAAAGTTTATTATTTTGTATTTTAAGTTAATTAAATTTTATTGATAAAACAAAAAAAAGAAGAAGAAAATAGATATTTAATAATGCGTAAGTTAAATAATGTTCATTGTTAATTTTTTTTTTTTTCTGTAGTTGTACGTAAGTTAAGACAAACTTTGTTAGCGTAGATACTTGAGAGAGTTAATCATCTAGATATTATGCATTTATTAACTTTATAAGTTTCATTCTTGTTTTAGATGATTAGTTTTTATCATTTAAGAATGTAAATCTAATTACAATTTGTTTTTATGAAATTTCTATTTTTTTTTTTTTTTTTTTTTTTTTTTTCCCGTCATAGCAACTCGTGCTCTACGATTCTCATCTTCATATTCTAGAACCTTGGCTCCCGCAGTGGAGGATTAAAGCAAACAAACTTAAATCCAAACTCATAGAATATTCACCTTAAACAGAAAAACTCCTTCCTCCTCTTTACTTTAACAATATTATCCTTCCCATTGCGTACCAAGTATGATATCTAGGATTATTTCTTGACAAACGACTAACATGGAACCCCTATACCAGACTGAAATGAATTGACAGCAACTTAAGGTGTAAAATGCTAAAAAAGACTACTTGACATACGTTTAAAACTGACTTTAACGAACAAGAAAATGCTATTATACACTGCTCTTTTAGAGCCCCCCCCATTTGGACATACGGCACTGCAAAACAATCCAATCTTAACCGACTTCAAACTCCTATATAATGGAGTTGATGAGGAGAGAAATTGGGATTGATTAATTAGACGAAATATGAAGACACTGTTGTAATATAGCTATAAGTTTATACTAACTGCACTGGACTAGTAATGATTTTTATAGAATAAAGGGTGAGAGTAGTGTTATGACACGATATGATGTATGTGGTTGAATCTGATAGATTGATGTCTAGGTCTCTCACTGGCTTATATACAGGTTTTCCCCACTCTAGCCTGCTTAAGTCAGAGAGTAACAGAGAGAGCCTGCTTTCTTCTCTCTCCTTAATTCTCTCGCCTCTCTGCTCTCTCTTGCTGATTAGCAAGAGGGAATTACATCCTACAATCTAAGATCCTAAAAACAACAGTTAATACTCCCTTCTGCGTCTCTCCAACCACACAATCCACTCCGACCTTAACAATATTCCATTCATCTCAGAGCTAGCCCAATTTCGTTACACAAAATTTCAACTCCAAACTAAATTGTCACCATAATCCTTTGATCCAGAAGAATATGTCCACCAGAACACTGCCTAAAAATCCTAGTCAGAGGCTTGGAAGCGGCGGTGGCCACGCAACCATCTTAACATATAAAGTCGACTTCCTAGGGTAGTCTGCTGTGTAAGCGTGCCATAATCCGCAAACTAGCGGCTTCCATCACTGGATAGTCGACGTTCATATCTCTCAAGCAACATGTACATATGTATATATTGACTAATATATATATATATATGTATACAAATTACGCACTCGTCACTTTTGCTTGTTGTACATTGTATACAGTTACAAAATAAATTAATTGTTTTTGGAATTCTTCTGTACTGTATAAATCTCTTATTGTACGTAATGATTACATTTTCTAACATCTAAATGCTTCTTACTTTCTCTCACTGAGGTAAGAGGAAATACTGGGATCGTACAAATTTTCGAAATTGAGTTTTTACCGCAAAATGCATATTTCGAGGTCCCCATGAATATGATCAAATTGTTTTATAACGAATAGTCTTTATGTGGCCGGTGATCTGTGTATGTGTGCGTTTATGTATGTATGTATGTGCGTGTATATGTAACAAAATATCTCAAAGAATTTTTGTTACTAGGAGCCTCTCTACAAGTCAACTGTCCGGTGATGGACAGTGTTGTCTGAGAACGAGAGAACACTGTTCCGGAGGCCGGCATTGTACTGAGAAGGCTCCGGGCACTAATGCACCTTAGATGTTGACGCGCCTTAAATTTAACAAAAGAAAAAACGCAGGATATTGGTATTCCGTTTTTGGGCAAATTCCATGAACCGGAAGTGCGTCTTTAATAATTTTTTTTTTCTTTAGTTTTTCGCGATTTTTTCAAAAACGGCTCCAAAACTGATTTTTTTTAAACTTCGTATACTGGTTTGCACCAATATCTAACACTTTTATTTGAAATATTTTCCTGAGAAAATTGATTATTTGGTTGGGGGGGGGGCGGTTCTGGGGGAACAGTAGCCTTAAGCTTACTCTAAAATACCACATCAACACAAAGTATGGGCACTTATTAGAAGTATTGTTACTTTAATTTAAAGAAAATCGGTTCAAATCATAAGTGTAATTTTTAAAGTATAGGTTTTTACGTTTATAAGGTTTTCCTTTACACTTGGAATACTAATTACCCAGATATAAACCTATCACTTTTCTTTGTAATGTTTTTTGAAAAAAAAATTCGAACTGTACCTGTCATACATAGAATCTGTGTTTGTCATGCGTAGAATACGTTTTTACATTTTTCCCAGCCTGATTAAATGTATGAAGAACAAGCTTATGTATGAAAAACAGTAAAGTCAGGCAGTATAAAAAGTTTATCCGCCCCAGTATTAACGTATGCCTCCCAGACGTGGACTATCTCCAAAAGAGAGGAAAACAGACTCCTTTTTTCTTTTTTCTTTGTAAAGAAAAGTTTGAAAGAAAATTTTTGGTTATCCCATGAGACAATGAGAATTTTCAGGAGAAGAGAAAACCGGGAACTTTGGTTCTGGCGGACGTCGTGCTTAATGTAAGGTTTCATAGATTAGGGAGGGAGGGTCATATGTTCAGGATGGAAGAAAGTTGTTTAGATGGTGAAATCAGCATCTGTAGTTACGTTGGAAGACTAAAACTAAGATGGCTGGACGATGAATCTTATTTGATTCCCGAAATTGGAAAAACAGCCGCTAAAGGCAGGCCCGCTCATATGGAAGAAGCTCACTGAGGAGGCCAAGTCCTCCTTACAAGGATTGCAGGAGCCACTAAGATAGATAGATAGATTTCAAATGTTATTGGGTTTGAAACACTGCTTTCTCGACTACAAAATTTAATCACATTCCTGTATTGCCAGCCATATGATGAACCCCTACCTACCAGTAAATTTATGTTTAGACCCTTAGATTAGATTAGATTAGTTTGGGGAGGGCCATGCCTCATTCCACTGCGACCTACCTTAAGAAGTCTATTGTGGATCCCCTGGGTTTATAGCACATCCTTCAGCTTCGCCCTCTTAATCAGGCCTAGCAAAGCTGAAAGTGACTCCATCATGAAGCTCGTGGCTTCGGGATTACTGGTTCCCAGTTGAAGAAACCTTGTTCTTGCCAGTCCGGCATACTCACCAAGGATGTGCACCGGGGTTTCCTCCTCGGTCCGGCAGAAACGACATAATGCGTTATCTGCAAGTAATAAATGGTGCATGTTCCTATTCAGCCTACAATGCCCTGTTAGTAGACCCACTATTAGCCTTATAACCCTTCGGCTATAGCTCAGTAGGTCCTTGGTAAATTTAGGCAAATGTTTCTTTAGGATGAGTTTCGCCTGCCTCTGCCCTGGCGTACTTTCACAGACGCTGGTCTTCTATCCATACCTTGTTAGAAGCGTGAATGAGGCTCCTGGGCAGCCCGCAGAAGGGCTCGGGCCTATAAAGGTATCCTTCGAGCCCTCCTCGGTTAAGGCAGATAGGCAGTCCCCTACCAATCTTGAGACTATTTGGTGTGAGGAAAGTGCCTTCAGAGCTGCTTGACTATCGGAGTATATGGCCACTCTTCTACTCACTAACCCTTGCCTTATAATCTCCTTAGCGCAGAGTTGTAACGCCACAACTTCGGCCTGATAGACCGTAGCGTACTTCCCTAGGCTTGCCCCCTAATCTTTTAGACGCTTAAACTTTGAAGACATTTTTTTGAAATTTAATTTGTATTGACTGCAGTAAGAGATTGTCATGTGTTATTTACGCCAGTTTTTTAACCGTTTTGATTTATACAAAAACAAAATGCACTTTTTATGCAATGCGCATTCGTTTCTTTTTTTTTTTTTTATTGTATTTCAAAATTTGAAAGTAATTTGATTACAATCAACTTTAAAAACAACAGATAAAAAAGGAAAAGGTTTATTACAAATTCTAGTGTTTGACCATTGAAGCAAAACAGAGGCGTTGTTTTGGATATGGATGAGATGATTTACAGTTGGAAAATGCAGACGTCATCATTCCCCTTTCCCACCCCCCACCCCACCCGTTCGTATGGTTCCGCCCTTCTCGCATATGTCTCTCTATATCCCTGACCTAACTTCACTGTGCGAGAGAAGGTAACTAACACCCGCGTATGTCCATTAGTGCCGGCTGTCACACTTCATGCATATTCTTTCGTTCGGACACAATGGGATCTATCTGTAGTTTACTGGGACTCCAATCACTAGTGAAAACTCTTTTGTTGTATATCTCTTGAGTATGTATATGTGCTAATGCTGTTGCTAGTAATATTACTGGTTGAATGGATCTCTCAGCAGGAGGTTATGACATAGTTTTCACGTCTACTAGTTGTCCACGTGTATTATCCTTTTTTGCATACAATATAGCGTTGTTTTTTTTTTTTTCTTGTACCTATTCAATTATTATTTTTTGTATTACTATTTTTGAAAAGTGAATATCTATGTAACTAGTGATAAAAGGATCTGACAAAAAAAGAAATTTCATCTCTTCTCAAAACACGTACTCATTACATACAATTTGTCGTCTTCTGTTAGTAGGTCACTTAAAAAAAAGAAATCATTAATTTCTTGTTTGTTTTTTTTTTTGTTATAAATTACACAAGAACATTTTTTTTAAAAACTGCAAAAATCTGGTGATTTCCAAGTTTTCTAAACTGTTATTTACTTCATTAGGTAGTTATAAAACAAAATGCGATTTGAAAATATCACTGAATTTAAGTTTGATTTGAATTTTTCAACATTTTTTTATTTGCTCTTCGTCGAAGTGTCGATCCATTTATATGTACTTCACTTCCATTTGTTCCAATTATCCTATAACAATTCTGTGTACGAAACGTTTGTATGTGTGTGTTAAAATATTTCAAAAACGAAAGATCGCAGGAAGTTCAAAATTGGGAAGTAATCCGTTTAGGTACAACTACCGCATCGAACTAGGAAGTTTCCGGCAAAATCTATCAACTGGAAGTACGACATTACTCCTATTTTTTCCCGGTGATGTTTTGTGGGATTTGTGAGGGAACGCTAGCATTATGCTTTCTTCCAAAGTACCACAACATACAATGTACGGAATTGCCATCTATTATAAAATAAAGTAAAAAGTAAAGTAGTGCTAATTTTTTCAGGCGGGCTTAACGTCTAATAACGTCAAATTAGGCGACATGCACGGAGGCGGAAGCATCTACGTATTTTACCATTAATATTTTTGTGACGAATATAAAATTTAGCAGCTTCTTGAACTGGGGAGACCTCCTAGTTACAAAGTCCCATGCTCATAACCAAATTTATTTATAGCTTTGTTTTAGCGGGTTGTAAAAATATGAACCACTTAACCAACCTTTTTAATTATAATTATCTTGAAATGAATATTACATTCATTCCCGAAGTTCCCGACACTCTGCGTGTCATTATCAAGGGAAGATTATTTTGTTCACAATATCTTTTACTATCCTGTATTGGAAGATATGATTTATTATCTAGAGTTTATTTCCAGTTTCAAGGTATGTCCAGATTTTGCTAAATTAATTTATTTGTAACTCTATTGTCACTAGACGTAATTATGAATAGTTGTGTAGTTAAAAATGTTCACCTTAAGACTGACTGGTTGTATTAAGTTCATTTGGATTTTTGAAATAGGGACCGCGTGGTACCAATTCGATTTTTTCTTTTTTACAAATATTATACATTAGTATTTTATGTTTTTATAATTTTGTTTATTTAAGGCTGTATATTGCGCTGAAGGCGCTGAATGCATGTGTCTTCGCTTCCAGGTTGGTGTTACAATGTTCTAAAAGAGCTTTCTTCTCTGAAGTATGTGCTTCTAGTCTGGGTGCCAGGTCACATGGGAATTTTTTGGGAATAAGGAGATGGATAGGTTTGCCAAATTATGCGCCTGTCTTCCTTTCATTGGCCCCGAGCCTGCTGTTGGCATGTCTTCTGGCACATGTCTGTCAGGCTTCCAGACATGGACATCTTCACAGCATTCATCCTTATGGATGAGCTCAGTTGGTTTTCGGCAGTCCAAAATGCTCATCGGGGGGGTCCGGACAAGGCCATTAGTGAGACGTTGCTGTGTTTTTCACGGAGCGCTCTCAGGCATCTGGTTGGATCTCTTACTGGACATTGTGGTTTAAGGAGACATCTCTACATAATGGGGTTCATGCCGGATCCATTTTGTAAGTCTGTGAGACAGAGGAGGAAACACCCATCCATCTTATGACTGATTGCTTGGGTTGTGAGGAAATTAGGTTCAGGACCTTTGGTCGGAATAGGATGTCTGTGGAAGAGCTTAGGCTATTTCCGCTTAAGGTTATTGTCCGATTTATTCGGACTGCGGTGAATCTTAGATGGATTAGATCCGGGTCTGGATTTTTGTTATAGACCCGGCTTGTTGTTGTTTTTCTTGGGGTAGCTATATGGGCCTAGTGAAGCTTTAGATAGCGTAGGTTTCCCTGCCCACACACTAATAATAATAATAATAATAAGGCTGTATATTTGAGTACCCACTAGCTGAGGGCCTTGGTAGTTGACTCTACTGTAATATTTTGGAGTGATGTGTATTTGTAGTAGCACTAGCGTTGTTGTAAAATAAAGGGCTTGTAAGTATGCAAGTTCAAAAGAGAATGAAGTATTAAGAAATAATCAAGAGAGTACCACTGGTTTTAAAATAAATATATTATTTTCTAAACAAATTTAAGTATGTTACAATATCACAATTAATAATCAGAAGTATATCTAGAATAAAGGCAAATATCTATCATTGGCACTAAGCGATTCCTGAAGTGTTCTAGCTTTGGAAGCAGAATACAGACTTCCTTTTTGAAGGCAGAAGTCTGACTGTATTGATTGAAGGCAGAGTACAGACTGTCCGAAGGAATGCTCTCTAACAAAGTAGTTGGCCAAGTCGCATTGTATTATATTAACGGATTTTTGTGCCTTTGTTTTCCTAATAGCAATGACCTAGATTTAATATACCTGGCTCTACAATACACTCTTTTTGAAGGTAAATTCACAGCACTAAGATAATTATAAAATATTAACAAAAATATAATTTTGGATACTATAAAATATTCTAAACTTTAAAATATTATTTTTCGATTTCGTCCTTCCACTAAACTACATAATAAATCATATTTCCTAATACAGATAGTGAAAGATATTGTGAACAAATAATCTTCCCTTGATAATGACACGCAGAGTGTCGGAAACGTCGGGAATAAATGTAATATTCATTTCAAGATAATTATAATTAAAAAGGCTGTTAAGAGGTTCATATTCTTTCAACCCCAAAAACAAATGATTATTACATCAAACAGCCATAAAATTACAACTATATGCAATTTATTTATAGCTTGGACGAACAGCAAGCGGATACTTTAGAAATGTCACGTCAGGAAGCCTTGAATGAATGAATAATTATTGAACTCTTGACAGCGTGTTAGAGATGTCAACTTTTGAAATGTTGAATACTAAATTATGTGTGACAAATTATTTCTTAATATAATTTCTAATGATTGCTTTTTTTAAAGAAATCAATAAACCACAAGCAAATTATTTATCTTTAAATAAATAATTTGCTTTAATTTTGTCAGTTTTTTACTTCCTCTTATTTCAAGTAATAAGAAGTATTGCGACCATGATAAATTCTTGAAATTGAATTTATACCGGAAATATAAATGTTTGCGGTCCTCTGTATTCGAAAAAAATATGTTTTGATATGGTGTGTTTGTATATGTGAACAACATCACTCAAAAACGTCAAATTCAGGGAGCACAAACTTAATAATTCCGGTTAGGTACACCACCGCGTATCAGACACGGAAGTTTCGAGCAAAATCCAACAACCGGATGTGCGACTTTACTGAGAGTGTTTTTTTTCTCAGTTTTTTTTTTTTTATGATTTTCTAGAAAATGATTCCAACGAATTTCATTAAACTTCGTATACTATTGACACATATAAATACCTATCACTTTTATTTGTTAACATATTTAACGGGAAAATTTAATTATTTTGTGATTCTGTGGGAGCTATCCTTTAAGCTTTGATAGAAAATTTTCAAATTTGGAGAAAAAGCACTTAACCGGAAGTGCTTAACCGGAAGTGCTATTTTACAGAATAGTTTTAAGGTTTTTTTTTTTTTTTTTAAATTTTCTCAAAAATGATTATAATGATTTTCTTGAACTTGGAATGCTTGCTGCATAGATACGTAGAAACGTATAACTTTTATTTGATACATTTTTCTGAAAATCTCTATATTAATATAGAGCGTTTCACATAAGGCCGCTCAAGTATACAAATAAATTCCCCACTACCACCATGTTTATGCCCAGCCCAGCTAAACATCTTGATTGAATTATATTAATTGTAGAGTTAGAGAGTCGTGTGTTTGTGTGTGTGTGTGTGTGTGTGTTTTCACAGCAGATTTTTTTTTTTTAAAGTGACTATATTCTATGCCAACGCCATCTAGCTCAGTTTCCTCTAGCAAAGCTTAAGTAACGGCAGTTTAAATTTAAGCCTAATTCACTTTGTAATTAAGCTATCAAATACTATAATACCATTATAATCAACTCATGTAAACCAACCAACCATGTTTTCACTTCAAGTGTTATTTGTTTCGCACAAGGTTTTTAGCGAGAGCTTACTCTTTTGCAAAATGCTTTTACTATATTGTGTAAATCCAGTCCGCTTATTTATATTGTCCGGAATAAAACATATCGGCTCAGTTATATAGTTAATTTATTAAAGCCTAATATGTTTTATTTTTAAGTTTACTATTTTTCAAGGTGAAAACAAAATAATCGTTGCTTTTATCACGCCTCAATGATTGTTAACTTCCTTCAAAACAATGGAAAGGGTCAAATGATGATGTAATTCAATTGGAATGTTTTACAAGTGAGAGAGGATGATAAATTAAAAAAAAAAAAAAATCTTTATTTCAGCAATAAAGATCGATAATATTTTGGTAATAAAAATACTCAGATTAAAGTTGGAATAAAATTCAACAATCAGAGACATTTTCCGTGGTAGCCTGCTTCATTTTGTGGTCATCGACCGGTTTCGGGCGTTCGCCCATCTTCAGGATGCGTTTTTTAGACAGTGTGACAACACAGACTTGCAAAGAGCAAGGTTAGTTTCACACTGAAAAAGAAAATTAAATTTTTTTTAGTATTTTTAAAAATAAATTAATTAATTAATTTATTTTTAAAATAAATTTTTTTAGTATTTTTAAAAATAAATTAATTAATTAATTTTTGAAAAATAAATTTTTTAGTATTTTTAAAAATAAATTAATTAATTAATTTTTTTTTTTTTTTTTAATTTTTTTAGTATTTTTAAAAATAAATTAATTAATTAATTTTTTTTTTAAATAAATTTTTTTAGTATTTTTAAAAAAATTTTTTTAGTGTGAAACTAACTTTGCTCTGTGCGAATCTGTATTGTCACACTGTCTAAAAAACGCATTCTGAAGATGGGCGAACGCCCGAAACCGGTCGATGACCACAAAATGAAGCAGGCTACCACGGAAAATGTCTCTGATGCTTTCCAGCACTGCGGAACCAACCACCACAACAAATTCAACAATCTTCAATTATAAGTATTATCCAGTTCCATTCAAAGCATACCTATAACGTACCTATAACTTCCTAATAATATTGTTTTGGTGGATTGCCATGGTAATGTTTTTGGTTATGGTAATGTTCTTCACAGTGCAAAAAAAAAAAATCCAATGGCATAATGTAAACTTACTTCTCACTGAAACTAAATAAGAAACGTCGCCCATGTTTTTCCATCCTATCAAGCAATATTGTAAATAGTGCTTTTGAAAGTGTGATGAAATATTCATTTTGTCTTTTATTTTATTCATTTTATTATCGTTTTTATTCTCACACGTTGGTGTAGTGGTTAGCGCACTCACCTTTAGTGCGAGAATTCAGGACTGGCTTCCCCATGAGGGCAAAGTCGATGAAGACACCCAGCACCGTGAGAAAAAAAATGGAAAGCTACAGTTCGTCGCGCGCCTAGGTAGTGAAGGTTAAGAACTACACTGCGATGGAACTGCGGCGTACTTACCACATTTCCCCCAATATATCGCCGTCTGGCAAGCCTTGGTCCTCTACAGACTGTTGCGGCATAGGTTTCTTTTTTTTTTATTATTTCGTTTAATTACCACCAAATCAGCTGACACGAACATTTTAGGGCAAAATCCATCATTCGGTAGAGGGACTTCAATAGTTTTTTTTTTTCACTTTTTCGCGATTTACCACGAAAACGGCTCCAACTATTTTTTACCTTCTCTTACTATGGAAGTATTGAAATCGTATAAAATTTTCGTTATCGAGTTTTCACCGGAAATATCCGTTTTGAGGTCCCCTGAGTCCAAAAAGTGTTTTTTAGCAAATGGTCTCTCTCTCTCTGTGTTTTGTGTGTGTGTGTGTGTGTGAGTGTGTGTGTGTGGTGTGTGTGTGGTGTGTGTGTATGTATGTGTATGTGAAGAGCATAGCTCAAAAACGAAAAACCGTAGAAAGTTGAAACTTGATATTCCGTTTAGGTATCACCATGATCATCTGACAGTGGGTCATCTGTCAAAATTCCTCAACCGGAAGTACCACTTTACTTGTTAGTTTTTTTACTTTTTTGTGTTTTTCTCAAAAATGGTTTCGACGATTTTCTTGAAACTTCATATATAAACTAACCATACAATGATCTACAACTTTTATTTGAAACATTTCTCTGTGAAAATTCATTTAATGGCACTTTTGGAGGCGGGATGGGGTTATGTTTTTCTCTAAAGTGCTATTATAGTTGATTATACAATTCAATCATCCAAACAAAATTAATTAGAAATAAATAGGTGGCCAAAATTCCGAGTTTCAAGAAAATTAGTAAACCACGAGTGCGCTTTTATTGAACAGTTTGCGACGAATCATTAAATTTGGTACACTGACTATAAAATTTGTCAATTATAATTTTGAGAACTGGAGTAAGAGAAAGTTGTGCGAGTGTTTTATACCAGATTTTTGTTGTTTTAAACTTGGAATATTAGCTATACAAGATATACACTTATCAATCTTATTTTGTACATTTTTTTCGATTAAAAAATAATCATTTTTCAAGGGCCTATCATTTTTTAGGTTTAAATTTAAAACTGCCACTACAAGCTTTGTTAGTTGAGACAGCGAGCGTTCATAATGTCCACTCAGGTATATATATGTTATCATGATAATTTTCTCTTACTTCCTGTACGTGAAGATACTACATTCTTGTAAAATTACAACAACCTTTGGTCAAACACTTTTATTTGAAACTTGGGAGGGTGGGAAGGTGAATTGAGTTTATGGGGCTTCAGGTGGAGCTGTTTTCCTCCAATATAAGTCCCCCAACCACTAACTGTATAATCAATCTTAAGAAACAAGTAACCATTAATAGAACTCTATAGATTTTTCAGGTCGCAGAACTCTTACTACAAATCCAAAACGTTTAGTGAAAATTGCCATTTTCATGCAACTATAAGGTTAGTTACTGTGTGAGAATGGCATTGAGTTAATAATATTTTGAATCTTGCAATCCAGATTTTTTTTCTTAATCAAGGAATCTCCTTAACTTCCTATAATGGAGTTGATGAGGCGAGAAATCGGGATTGATTAATTAGACGAGATATGAAGACACTGTTATAATATGGCTATAAGTAACACAAACTGCACTGGAATTGTAATGATTTTATTGAATAAAGGGTGAGAGTAGAGTTATGACACGATGCGATGTATATGGTCGAATCTGATAGATTGATGTCTAGATCTCTCACTGGCTTATATACAGGGTCTCCCTACTCTAGCCTGCTTAAGTCAGAGAGTGCCAGAGAGAGTCTGTTTTCTCTCGGTCGGGCTTGTGTTCTCTCTCTTGCCGTTACATTCCTATTTTCTAAATTTTATTGGGAATTTATGATTTTTCTCGGAAACTCTCTAATTTTTTTTTTGTTGAAACATCTTATTGTTCATATTTTAATTTTAAATTACCTTCAAGTTACCATTGCGTTCAGTTAAGAACTGTTTTTCATACAAATAATGAACAAAACTGCTGCCATTGATGATAAGCAGTCGAATTTCGAACTTTCTTTTTTTTTTTGCCCCCTTAAAATGCCATAATGTAAAACTTACTTAACTTCTCACTGAAACTAACTGAAGGAAGGTTAAGATTGCCAATGTTTTGCCATCCTGTGAAGCTAGGCATTTCTTTGAAGACGTTTCCAATTTGTTTGAAGTGAAGATACCAATATTTAGGTTATATTTTTTTATTATTTAGGTATATGTAGGTTATAATAGGTACTGATTTCATGTTAGGTAATTTTTACTGAACTTTTCTAAACTTTTCCACGCAAACTCCATTTTCTATTTATATACATTTCAACAAGTAATTAATTATTCCTAAATATAAGATAAAACTTCCCAATTTATCCAAATACATACCAATAAAATGGTCAAAACTTAAATATAAACCTAAAGTATCTAATTATTATTTTAATAACTTATTCCAATTAATAATTTTGTTATATTCAAATAGAATTATTATTATTATTGTTTGGAATAAAACGATTGAATTTCCCATTCAAAACAGTGAAATGTGTACTAAAGTTAGTATCCCCAGAAACCGACAAAGTTCCCCATAATAATTATTACTGGACCGTGTTAAGTTGGTTAAGTAATTAATTTTAAACATTACAAATATCGAAATCAATTTATTATAAATTTGTGGTTAACTATTTGTATAATTACATTAATGATGTGATATTTTAACTTATTACTTAACTTATTCTTCTAAGTGCAATAAAGTACTTTATTACATTTTACCACTCTATCTATACTTTCTTTTAAATGGCTTTCTTCCACCATTTTTCATTTCATTTAGGGTTCAATGTAATTACCGTTAAAACACTGAAAATATATCTCTTTATTTTTACTTTCTCTTACTCCCTAGTAAGAGGAAGTATTGTAATTGTGTCAAATTTTCGATATCGAGTTTTCACCGGAAATATCCGTTTTGAAGTCCCTGAGTCCAAAAAAGTGGTTTTTAGCAAATGGTTTGTGTTTGTGTGTACATGTGAACAGCATAGCTCAAAATTGAAAAACCATAGAAAGTTGAAACTTGATATTCCATTTAAGGATCATCAAGGGATCTGACAGTAAGTTCTGTCAACATTCCTCAACCGGGAGAACCACTTTACTAGTTTTTTTGTTGTTTTTTTTTTACTTTTTTGCGATTTTCTCAAAAATAGCTCCAACGATTTTCTGAAAACTTGGTAAATCAACTACACATACAAAGATTTAAGGGGTACAAAATTCATTGAAGAGGTACTTTTGGTGGAGGGGGGTGGGGTTACGGCTTCCTCTCAAGTGCTATATCAGTTTATAACACAATTCTGTCATCTAAATAATGTTAATTAGAGAATTAAATATGTTGATGAAATTCCGAGTTTGAAAAAAATCGGATGACCGGAAGTGCGTTTACTTTATCACTTTACTGATTTTTTTTTTCACTTTTTCGCGATTTTCTCAAAAATGGCTCCGATGATTTTCATGAAACATTGTATATAAACTACACAAAGAAAAGATGTACAACTTTTATTTAAAATATTTCTCTGGAAAACTTCATTTAAGGGCACTTTTAGGGGAGGGATGGGCTTATGTTTTTTGTTCCAAGTGCTACTATAGTTGATTATACAATTCTATCATCCAAACAGAATTTATTAGAAATAAATAGATGGCCAAAATTCCATGTTTCAAGAAAATTAGTAAACCGGAAGTGCGCTTTTACTGAACAGTTTTTTTTTTCAGTTTTCGACGAATTTCATTAAATTTGTTGTTACACTAACTATAAAAATTTTGTCAATTAGAATATTGAGAACTGATGTAAGAGAAAGTTGTGTGAGTGTTTCACACCAGATTTTTATATTAATTAAAACAAAATCTGATGGCGTAAAACTCTCACACGGCTTTCAAATTTAAACAGTAGTTTAAATTTAACATCTGGTCCCACAGAACGCAACCTAATATTAATTTTCCCGGGTAAAGTATTTTCACATAAAAGTGATAAGCATTTATTTATGTATGTGAATGGTATACAAAGATTAATAAAATAAAAAATCTTTGGAGCCATTTTAGAGAAAAATTTTTTGTAAACTCGCATTTCCGGTTGATGGATATGGTCCGAAACTATAGTGACAGATCTGGTCAGTGGTGGTATCTAAATGGAATATGTTTGCCCGCGTCTTTCTGTTGGTTTTGAGATATTTTGCAACAAACACACACACGTACACATACAACACACACACTCGCTTATGTTTATATATGTATAAATATGAAGTATTTGTTGACCGTTGATGAATTAAGTTATGAAGAAATTTGGTGAAGATCGGTCAAGAAAAAAAAAGCATTCAATTATGCCAACGTTTCGACAGAGTTTCCTGTTTTTTTCAAGGCTTTAATTATATTAGAATGTCATGAAGATGTGGTGTAAGAATTTTTAAAAATACACATTTGTTACACGCAGAAACATAAAATGGAAAATTAAAAGTTACTAGTGTCTTGTCTTTGATGATTTAGACATAGATTGTTGTAGGGGATTATTGCACTGCGACCTGAATGAACTGTTGTACCCCCTGGAGCCTTCTCCAATGCACAGCCGGCCTCCAAGCAGCATTCTCTAGCTACAGATAACACTGCCCATCACCGGACAGGGAGTTGTTGAGGCTCCTAGGAATCTAAGGGTAGCATGCTGGATTCGAACCCGGGACCTCCGCATAGCTAGTCTAGCGCGCTACCACTGAGCTAATACCTTCCTTCTCCCTTGGCTTTCGCCAATTAACTAGGGACGGAGACCCTAGCTTGTGTACTGTGTTTGTCCTTGTCTGTAAAGTGAACACTGACTGTATTGTGTACTGTTCTGACGAAGTGCATGGAGTACTGAGCTGTGGTAACCCGTGGGGTCGCTACTTCCCAAATAAATGCATGCAACAGATACCCCTTGCGGGGTGGTGTGGTGGGGGAGGAGAGGTTATGCTTTCCTCAAACAAGTAGTATTTAATAAAGTTTATATTCACTCATTCATTGGTATCCTGAAGACACCTAAAAGATCTGATAAGAATTATATGATAGAACTATAATGGATATGAAGAAAGAAAGAGAATGGATTTTAGAGAAATTAAACTAGAATGATATGGCTGAACAACTGTATAATGAAAAGAATACACAAACTCTGGAGGGACTTTACAAATTAAAGTGAATTAGAGAATAATAAAGAGACAGACTGACTGAGTAAAATAAGAAGGTGGGTGGGTGGGTAGATAAGGTTGCTGGACTGGATGTATTATTTGTTGTAAACTGGTCGTAAATTGTTCTCAAAAATCTTTTGTTGTCTTTCTATTTATATGAATTGAAAAACTCTTCCTTTCTAGTCTAGCCTAGGTGGGGAGTTAACTAACTTTTGAATCATTTAATGTCTGCTTCTCCGCTCTTCGGATCCTATGAATCTTTAATGTTACGGATCCCATTATAGAACCGAAAATAATCAAATTATTAACTATGTAAATCGTTATAAGAGAAAGTCCGTATGAGTGTTTCACATCAAATTTTTGTTTGAAACTTCAAAACACATATTTCCCGATAAAAATCTCAATTTCAATTTCTTAGTCATCAAATAAGAAAATGTTAGAAATTTTTCTTCTTTTTTTTTTCAGAGATGGAATAAAGTTATATTTTATACTTTACTTACTAGAAAAAAAAGAAGGCGTATTGTGATAATCTAAAAAAGATTTTGAAACTTAATTTTTGAATAAATATATCTTATATCTGTTTTATGAGTGTATTGTATATATTTCACTGTATACTTTGTCTGTAGATTCTGTCTCATCTGTTCATATATATATATATATCCTTTGTACATCTCATACAGTATATCTGTTTATCAGTATATGTATTTATGTCTTTCACTGTGTCTAGCTATATCTTAGCATTAAATTTGCCTATTCGTATGTTTTGTATCTTTATCACTATGTCTCTATTTACTTATCTGTATATGTATCTGTGGATTGTGTATGTTTGTTCTATTCGTATGTGCACAAGTCTGTTTCAATTCCTTTCTATATACGAGGTGTGTAAATTAAGTAATGAGACTGATTTTTTACCTTTTTTTTATTCAAATAAACTTACAATTCAACATTGTCCCCTTCAAAGTAACTACCTTGGGAAGCCACACAACGCTGAAGACGATTCTTCCATTCGTCATAGCAGTGCTGGAACTCGGATACTGGAATAGACTTCAGTTGGTCGGTTACGGCTGTTTGAATATTCTCCAATGTTCCAAAATGACGTCCCTTGAGGTGATTTTTCAATTTGGGGAACAAAAAAAAGTCACATGGACTCAAGTCGGGTGAATAAGGAGGTTGAGGAGCCACAGGAATGTTATTACTGGCCAAATACTCATTAATGTTAAAGATTTTTCGGAACAATTTTTGCACAAATTTTTCTCATCCCCAATTCATTAGTCAAAATTTGATTAACGGTTGTTTGAGTCAAATTCAACTCTTCGCCGATCATTCGGACTGTCAAACGACAATCTGAACGCACGAGATCGCGGATTCTGCCAACATTTTCGTCGGTTCTTGAAGATGAAGGCCTTTTGCTGCGAGGCTTGTCTTCAATTGATTCCCTTCCTTCTGCAAACGACTTAAACCACCTAAAAAACCTGTGCTCTCGACAAAACATTGTCTCCATAGGCCTGGCACAGTTTTTCAAACGTTTCCGTTGCTCTGTGCCCAAGTCTGAAGCAAAACCTGATAGCACAACGTTGCTCGTAATTGATGTCACTCATTTTTAAAACGCACTGAAATAACCTTACTCACAAAAAAAAGTCACTACGAACAGTGCAACAACTCTAGCATTTTCAAATTTGCACTGGACGTGTATCAGATGTTTACTTGCCCTACCACGCATGCGCCGCGTCTCCAGTGTTGCCAGATCGAACACTAGAAAATCAGTCTCATTACTTAATTTACACACCTCGTATGTCCCTTTGTATGTTTTCTGAACAAGCTGGTCTGTCTCTCTCTATATGAATGTACATTTATATATATATATATAAGTAATTTAAAATAGAAAGACATATAAGTGAACAACAAGGAGGTAGTAAGACACATACGTATATACGTGTTTATAAAGGCAGACGGACACCTTCAAGACTTTATTCCTTGCACTACAACGTGGGGTTATAAATATCCAAATATTCCTTATTTAAAACATAATTATTATTAGTATCGATAAGTCCGCTACTTAGATATGGCTATTTTAATGATATGCCTCTTCAAGTGTAAAATAAAAAAAGATATATATTATCAGATTTAGTTGTATTTATTGTTCACTCTACATATATAACAAAGTTGGCGTGAAATTAAAAAAAAAAAAACTTGATACGGTTATTAAAATTAAAAAAAAAAAAAAAAAATGGACATTTCTTTATCTTTCTCAGTTTTTATAAAATACCGTGAAATGATTTATTATATATAAAATATAATTTTTGTCAGTTTGATATAAAAAATAAGTCTTGTGTTTCTTCTAAACTCATCTAGCTAAAAAGTAACTATAAAGTGAGATCACGATTCTTTTGCTAGTCTTATGAGTGAGATGTGTTGGGAAGAAGTGAGAGACGGTATGATAGAGTAAAACACATTTGGGCTTTACTAAGAGAAGTGCTTGTGTCAGTAAAAAGAAGGAAAAAAGGTCGTGAGGAAAGGTCATTTACTGGTGGTTAAAGTCCCAAGACTTGTGTCTTTGCACGCACTGCAGGCTTTATATCTATGTTTGTATATTATATATTATACTACCGAGAGCGGGGGGAGAGATACAAACATTTCAAAGAACGGAGACATAGTATTTACTATTTGAATTATTTAAACTCTTCCCCCCCGTTTTTAAACTCTAACTACATCCTAGCTTGGAATTTTTCTCTTTGCCTGTACCCTTTGCGTAACCCCTCCTTCCCCACACTATTTTTTTTTTTTTTTTTTTTTTTTTTTTTTTTTTTTTTTTTTACCTTGCGACAACAAAAAACCCATTCTTAGCTTGCCGCAGATAGCATTTGTAAGTTATGCTACAAAGCTTCCCCATATTTTCTTTTAACAACTACTTGTTAGCAATTTATTATTATTATTATTTATTTATTTTTTATTTATTTATTTATTTAAAAAGTAAAGTAAAGATAATGCCTATTTTTTCAGGCGGGCTTAACGTCCAACTACCAAATTAGGTGTCGTGGACGGGTGCGGAAGCACCTACTTTACTATTAACATTTTTTAAACAAATATAAAATTTAGCAGTTATACGCTGGACTCGAACTGGGGTCCTTCCACTTACAAGACCATGCTCATAACCACTACACCAACACCCGCACCTATTTATTTATTTATTTCCATTATTATTACAAATGTCCCCTAGCTGGTTTTTTCTAATTTAAAGTATTTATACTTGATACTTTTAATCTTGCTTAAGAATCGCTTAAGAGTTTTTTGTGAAAGGGTTTTACCAAAAAATTATTAAAATTAAAAAAATAAAAAAAAAAAAGATTGAGGAATTTTGACAGATAAAACTTACTGTCAGATCCCATGAGATACCTAAAAGGAATAAATCAAGAATGTTGTGGTGGTTGGTTCCGCAGAGTTGGGAAAGCATCAGAGACATTTTCCGTGGTACCCTCCTTCCTTCATTTTGTGGTCATCGACCGGGGGGGTTTCGGGCGTTCGCCCATCTTCACTGTGTGTAAACTAAATTTGCTCTGTGCAAGTCTGTGTTGTTGTCACACTGTCTGAAAAATGCATCCTGAAGATGGGCGAACGCCCGAAACCGATCGATGACCACAAAATAAAGCAGGCTACCACGGAAAATGTCTCTGATGGTATATCAAGTTTCAACATTCTACGATTTTTCGTTGTTGAGCTATGCTGTTCATACACACACACACAGACCCTATGCTAAACACCAATTTTTTGGACTCAGGGGACTTCAAAGCGGACATTTCCGGTGAAAATTCTCGATATCGAAAATTTGACACGATTACAATACTTCCACTGGTTTTTTTTTTTTTTTGTTTTTTTTTTTTTTTTTTGTAAAAACGCATTTCCCCGGTGAAGCGATTTATTATATACATAAAACATGGAATTTTGTCAATATACGTATTTAATTCTAATTAATATTATTTAGATGATACTATTGTTTAAAAAAAAAAAAACTAAAATAGTACTTTAGTCGTAAATATTTTTAATATAAATGTATTAAAATAAAAATGATACGTTTTATATCTATGCAAATAAAGAAAAATTTAAAGAAAACTGCTCTAAAGATTTTTTTTGGGGGAAACATTAAAAAACAAATACTGTTCAGCGAAGTTGCATTTCCCATTAATCAATTTTCTTTAAATTTGTAAAAGTAAAGTAAGTAAAGTAAAGTAAAACATTTTTCATACCAATACAAAATTTAACTATACGCGGGACTCGAACTGGGGACCTCCCACTTAAAAGTCCATTCTCATAACCACTACACCAACACCCGCCCCTTCAGAAATGTAATTCTATTAATACATTTAATCTACTTTTTATTATAACCATATATATTGTTCTGAAGTGATATTTTAGAGAAAAGCAAAAATATTATTAAGAGAATTCCACCAAAAAAATTAACAATTTTCTTAGAAAAATGCTTCAAAAAAATTAAATCGATAAGACATTTATGTGTATATAAATAATACGTGTTAGTCTAAAGAAAATCGTTAAAACAATTTTGTTTTAGTAAATCGTGAAAAACTGAAGCCAAAAAGGAAAAAAAACATTAAAAAAGCAATTTCCGGTTGATTCTTATTGCCAATTACGATATCAACTTTCAGCTTCTTGCGATTTTTCGACATGTATATATATACTGAGCATATATATATATATATTTTTTTTTTTGTTTTTTCAAAAGTCAGGGTAACTAAAAATATGTATTTCTGGTGAATACTTAAATTTCTGATTTCGAAATGATATATATAAAAGTGCGATGGAAACAAAATGAAAACCAATAATTTTGAATTTCTTTTGAATTTTTTATTTGATAACTAATTTTGTAATATATTAATATATTAGTCTATTGTTTTACTAACTTAATAAATTTAGTACATGAGAAACACGGAATAGATGAGAGAGGCTATGCTGTTGTTACTAAATGGCTTCATCCACAAGTAGATTGTTTGTACAACACAACTTCTATAGAGATCGTTATATAAATATATATATATATATATATATATCTGAGGGAAACTACATGCAGAATTAGTCCCATATTGTATCACAACTTGTAAGACTTCAATGAAAGGAAATGTGAAGACCTTTTAAAACTAATCAAGTGTACACAAACTTACTGTAATTTAATATCATATACCACAAAACACGCGTCTTGATTTTCCTTATTTAATGTACCGGATAAAATGGATAATTTATCATACTCAAGAAACAAAAAAAAAAAAAAAGAATAATAATTTTAATATTTAAACTAAAGTTTTTTTATCCGAATTATTTTATTTTTTTTTTTCGACCATTAACCATTTTATGAAAATTCTAAGCACTTCACCGAGTCTCCCTCAGAATTTTATTTTATTTATTTATATATATATAGAGGGTGACCAGAGTTATATGCTCCACCCACTTTTTTTTTAAACGGCGGGAAATTTCGAAAAAATAGAAAACACGTATTTAATCATTTTTAGTCTAGTTTATTTTCAGTGATTGATCCATTTTTTTATACCCCAATATCCCGAGATACAGCATCCAACTTTTTTTTTTCAAATGGAACATTATATTTTTTTTTTGCATATTTTTATAGTATTGAGCCTCTAAAAAAAAAAAAAAAAAAAATTTAAAATCGGTTAGGTTTTTCAAAAGTTATGGTAATTTAAAATATGAAAACAAATTTCAGTTTAATGTCAAAATTACGTTATTTTTTCTTTAAAGAAGCTCTTCAAACTGGGCACCATCAACGGATAGGCAAGCCAAAGCTCTGGACTCCCACGCTCTGTTTGTAGCAGCACTTAGGTGGCAAAGTCAACATCTAGGCAGGCTAGAGTTATTCGACGTTCCATATCTTCGACTGGAGCCACGGGATTAAGGTTACTGTACACTTTATTTTTTAGATATCCCCACAAAAAATAGCCCATTGGGGTTAAGTCCGGAGGTCGAGGTGGCCATCGGATCGGACCATGAGTTCCTAACCACTTTTCGTGGAAATTTCTGTCCAGGTAACGTCGAACAACTCTCGCATTATGTGCCGGGAAAATACATATCTAACCGACGTTTTAGAGGAACATCTTCAAGCAAAACTGGCAAAATGTCTCTTAAAAAAGTTAGATACCTTTCACCAGTTACGTTCCCTCTGTAGAAGTATGGGCCGATTAGTTGGTTTCCTCAAACTCCACGCCAAACATTTGTAGAAAAAACAACCTAATGGCGTGTGGCGAAGGTAACTTGTGGATTTTCTTCTGCCCATATTCTAAAGTTCCAACAATTAAGAAGGCCATTGTTGGTAAACTTTGATTCATCAGTCCATAAAATTGTGCATTTTTTGTGGGGATATCTAAAAAATAAAGTGTACAGTAACCTTAATCCCATGACTTCAGTCGAAGATATGGAACGTCGAATAACTCTAGCCTGCCTAGATGTTGACTTTGCCACCTAAGTGCTGCTACAAACAGAGCGTGGGAGTCCAGAGCTTCGGCTTGCCTACCCGTTGATGGTGCCCAGTTTGAAGAGCTTCTTTAAAGAAAAAATAAGGTAATTTTGACATTAAACTGAAATTTGTTTTTCATATTTTAAATTACCATAACTTTTGAAAAACCTAACCGATTTTAAATTTTTTTTTTAAATTTTTTTAGAGGCTCAAGTACTATAAAAATATGCAAAAAAAAAATATAATGTTCCATTTGAAAAAAAAAAGTTGGATGCTGTATCTCGGGATATTGGGGTATAAAAAAATGGTTCAATCACTGAAAATAAACCAGACTAAAAATGATTAAATACGTGTTTTCTATTTTTTCGAAATTTCCCGCCGTTTAAAAAAAAGTGGGTGGAGCATATAACTCTGGTCACCCTATATATATATTTTTTGTAATTTTATTTAGAAGTTAAAATCTATATAACGCGAACAAACAATGAGTACAAATTATAAATATGTGCCGAAAGTGTGGATTAAAACTATCCACTTACTCTTCGAGATTGCGTAATGGGTTCAATTCTCTGCCGAGGAAATTCACTACAGCGGGGCACCAAGAGCTGTAAACTCTGTGTAGTTGATAACTGCCATATAAGGCGTTTAGTATCGCAGTCCGCACCACCACCTTCAGCGAGTCTTAACCCCCTCTGTCGTGCCCCTTGTACTTGGCAGATAAATTGGGCTACTTCTTTGAAAGTCAAGTTTCCCCCTAGAAGCTGTCTGTAGTTACCACCAAGAGTCCAGGGAGTGGAATAAAAGCCCAGCAATTTCGAGACTTCAGACAGTCTCAAAATCAACTTTTGAGGAGTCAAGAAACAACATTCGAAATACTAAAAAACCCCACAGAAAGAAGCCTAATAAAGCCATCGAGAGGAAATAGCCTGGAACAAGCATTCAACAGCTTGCTACTTACTCTATTAAGGAGTCTGTAATGCAGAAAATCTAAGAGTGTTCAAACAACTACTGCGTTTGACAAGTAAACGACTGTCTGCACTCAGCTCTCTGTCAAAAGTTCGTTTTTTTTTTGTTTTTTTTTGGGCCAGAGAGTTTATTCCTCTTCACTGACTAATCGATGATTGGAACAAGTAGACTATAAAAAGCAATGCTACCATTGTACATTCATCACCAACATTATCATCACTCTTTGTACGGTCACTCAATTCACTTTCACTCTTTCTCCCCACAAAGTTTGTTAATTGTAAAGCGCAGTAGTAAGGTTTATGTTCTACCATATACCAACAATAACATTCTTCATCATTTTCTACGTCATCATTACCTACTATTCAATCCCAAAAGACATCTTGGGGTAACTAGGAGATTCTGACGGCTTGGGAGGACTGACTGACTGTCTAGCATGGTAGAAGAAACGCCTTGAAAACACAAATTAATTAATGAAAAGCGGCAGTTTCTAAAAGAAAAAATGAAAATATTTCCCATTTCAATATACGTACAATCTTTTATTTTAACGCATTAATACTTTATTGAATCCTGTTTAGTTGAGTCCTGGTAGTTTGAATTTTGCCAGATGACTGTCTTTTCCGGATTAGATCAACAGATTAGTGTAGTATTGCAGATTTGCTTTTATACATACATTTTAAGCACCATGTTTATTTGATAAATAAATAATATATTTCATTTGCCAATATTCATGAAATTTATGCATGTCTTATGAAATGAATTTTTTTGTGATGAAAGAATAGAAACAATGTAATTTGTGTAATTTTTTATTAATTTTTTTTTTTATAAGCAATTATATTTGTATTAAATTGATGAACTAAATACGAAAGTACTGTATTTTGTAATAAAATGCTTATGTGTTTAGTTCTAATTACAATAAAAACAAAATACTTGTTGATTCATCATGTATGTCGTTAAAAAATAAAAAAATTAAAAATAAAGGTAAAAATTAATTGCACATTTATTTTAAAACATTATTGTGCAAACAATGGGTGACATTATAATTTATTATAAAAAATAAAGAAATTCATTAAGAACATTTGTTCCAGATAATGTTGGTAAAGAAATATTAACTCTTTTTTTTTTAAGGTCCCTCTTCTGTATAGTACAAAATTATATTGATGTTAGATTTAAAGATTATTTCCTCCTATTACTAATCGAAGTTTAAAAATATCGACTGGTTGATTCGATTAATAAAATTTAAATTCTCTCCCATATGTCCTCACGCGTTGGTCTAGTGCAGTGGTTCCCAAAGTGGTCCCTACGGACCCCCAGGGGTCCCCGGTATCATTCAGGGGGTCCGTGGAAAATTAAAATTGATTTGGGGGTCCCTAAACAACGTCATGAGGTCCGCGCAAGGTTTAATATAAAATAATAAAATTGTGATCCATTTTTATTATTATTGAAATTAGCAGTATTGTAGG
The DNA here is from genome assembly GCA_011037195.1 of Triatoma infestans. Classification (NCBI taxonomy): domain Eukaryota; kingdom Metazoa; phylum Arthropoda; class Insecta; order Hemiptera; family Reduviidae; genus Triatoma; species Triatoma infestans. The sequence goes on from JAAEAF010009961.1 coordinate 26,310, forward strand.
GGCTCAAAAACTAAGGAGACAGGTAAGGGGCTCATACAGGAAGGCTGTCCGGGCTGATTCTTCGGAATCATGGGATAGTTATAACAGTATTAAAAGAGCATATAAATATGCTCTGCGGAGAGCCAAGAGGAATTCCTGGAGATCCTTTTGTGAGGATATAAATTCGTTCCAGGAATCATCTAGATTGGTACGGATTCTTATTAAGGATAGGGACAGTCAGTTAGGTACCCTACGATACCCTGATGGTTCCTTTACAGGGGGGGAAGGGGAGACACTGCAGCTTTTGCTTGATACTCACTTCCCGGATAATATTGGTTTAAATGCTGCTTCGTCTTTGGTGGGTGGAAGGAGATGGGACCCTGAAGATGTATCCACCTTAGATGAGGTAGTTACACATGATAGAGTCAGTTGGGCCGTACAAAGTTTCTCACCTTTCAAGTCACCTGGACCGGACGGGATTTATCCTTGTCTGTTGCAGAATGGTGGGGACGTGCTGATGAAGGTATTGTTAAGAATTTTTAAAGGATCTTTGATGTTTGGTTATGTACCAACATTATGGAGAGAAGTAAGGGTAGTCTTTATTCCCAAGCCGGGAAGAAACGACTACTCTGACCCCAAGGCATTTAGACCCATTAGTCTTATGTCTTTCCTCTTGGAAACTCTGGAAAGGTTGGTGGATAGGTATATTACTGATGGTCCATTAAGGGATCATCCTCTCCATCCTAACCAACATGCTTATATTGTGGGTAAGTCGACAGAGACTGCATTACATTGTCTCGTCGGAAGGATAGAATCTGCTCTGGAAATAAAAGAATATGCCCTAGGGTGTTTCTTTGATGTTGAAGGGGCATTTGACAGAGTGTCGTTTGATGCTCTCGAAGATGCCTTGGTACGAAAAGGTATACATCCCGTCTTAATCAATTGGATAGGTGTCTATCTTAGGAGTAGGGTTATACAGGCTTCCCTTGGCGGGCGCACTATGATAGTACAAGCGGGGAGAGGGTGCCCTCAAGGGGGTTGTCTCTCACCAAAGTTGTGGTGCGTAGTCATGGATGACCTTTTGGTTAGGATGAATTCATCGGGATTTAATGTGCAATTTAATTAACTCAAAAAATGACAGCCTATATGACTGATTTATTTGCCAAATTTAACGAAACTAATTTGAAACTACAAGGTGACCAATTAAATTTAATCAAAATTAAAAGCGTAATATCTGCGTTTGTTGCAAAACTTTTTCAGTACAAACAAAACCTGGGAAGAGGAGAATGTTCTCAGTTTCCAAATCTTTCGAAATTGCAAAATAGAGATGAAGATTTGCTTGCTTACTGTCAACACTTAACGGCTCTTCATGCAGACCTGAACCAAAGATTTGAAGACATTCTTCACATGGATATTCCCGACTGGGTGTTGAACCCTTTTGCGCGTGGACAAACTCAGATCCCAAACACAGATGTATCCATACTAATACAGGAGCAGCTTATTGAAATATCCACAAATGAAGAACTTAAATCAATGTTTGAACAAGGATACCACAAAATGTTTTTTAAATTTGTAATTTTTATACTTGTAGCTTTTTCACTTGGGAGGTCTGTGGGCACAAGTTTTGACTATAAAAAGGGGTCCATGGGTCAAAAAAGTTTGGGAACCACTGGTCTAGTGGCTAGCACACTTGCCTTTCATGCGAGAATTCACGGTTCGCTTCCCTGTGAGAGCAAAGTCGCGGTGTTGGGGACCCAGCATCGTGAAAAAAAAATGAAAAGCTACAGTTAGTAGCGCCCTAGGTAGCGAAGGTCAGAACTAAATGGCAGAGAACTGCGGCGTACTTACCATACGTCCCCCCAATATATCGCCGTCTGGCAAGCCTTGTGGTCCTTTATGGACTGTAGCGCCATGGTTTTTTTTTTTCTCTCTCTCCTCTCTTCTTACACTCTCTTACTTGTTGTATGTAGAAAGGTCAATTTTAATTGTAATCGTGTCAAATTTTCGAATTTAAATTTTCAATATGTATATTTTTGCAAATGTAAATAACAATAAAAGTGATAAAAAAAATAAATAAATATATACATATATCTGATGTCTACAGATTATAAAAGAGCAAAAATATGTTTCTAGCGAATACGCACGTATGTGTTTTGTAAGAGTGTGTACAACATAATAAAAACAATGTCAATAGCACAAAGTTAGTATTCCGTTTTAGTAGTCCCAACAATGGAATCGATACTACTAAGAGTTTCGTTGAAAATTCATCAATTTTCAAATGCTATTTTATTGACACATTTAATAGCTTTTGTGTTGTTTTATTGTTACACATGTTATACGAACTATTCATTTACAAACATATGAATATTATTTGAAATATTTTTCTATGAAAAATTGAGTTTATCGTAATTTTTTACTTTTTCATTTTTTTTGCTCAAACGTATAATATGCTTCCTTCCCATATTCATGAAACGTCATAAATGATTTTGGGAAAACTTTTTAAAGCCACGTCACGCGTTGATCTAATGGCTAGCGCACTCGCCTTTCGTGCGAGAATTCAGGGTTCGATTCTTGTGGGGGCAAAGTCGTTGTTGTTGACTCAGCATCATGATGAAAAGTTGGGAAGCTACAGTTAGTAGCGACCTAGGTAGCGAAGGTCGGAACTAAACGGCTTGGGATCAGCTGTATGCTTACCACACGCCTCCCTATTGAAATCGCGGTCTGGCAAGCCCTGGCTCTTCATGGGCTGTTGCGCCATGGGTTTTTTTTTTTTTTGGGGGTGGGTGATAACATAGATTTATCACGGAAAATATCTCTGATACGCAAAAATTATATTGATAATGGCTTATTGATAAAGGTTTTTTTTATACCCGTTCATGTATGGAAATCTATATTTTAATATTTAGAGGGTATATTAACAATCAATTTTATCCCCCCCCAAAAAAATTAATAATGAGAACAATGTATTGTTTTGTATTAAAATATTTTATTATATTATCATATTTTGAACCTGATTTTTAAAAAAAAAAACTAGGATCCAATGAAACAAGCTCAAGTGGATCACATTAAAATTATTAAAAGCCACATTGTTAAATTATTTGCACAAAAGAAGAATAAATTTTTTTTTTTTTTTTTTAAAGTTGATAAATACCTAATTATAGTATTTTTATTAAAAGTTAATGTAGGTAACATTTTATTTTTGTAATATTATCAATATTTTTATAAAAACATAACTGAAATAACTTGTTAAATTAAAATTAAAAGCCTATAAATGTCATTAGATTTATTTGATTCATTTGATTATTTAGATAATATATTTTTTTAAATTTTTTAAAGATAAGTGGTGGGGGAGTAAGGGAAAGGGGAGACTCATAAATGAAAAGTCCTAATCATGGGGTTCCGGAGAAAAAAAGATTGGGAAACTCTGCGTTAGAATATTACTAGAATTAGATTAGAAACGGGGAAGGGAACGAGCCTCATTCCACTGCGACCTACAAGATGAGGTCTATTGTGGATCCCCTTAAGTTATAGCACAACCCTCCTAATCAATCCTAGCAAAGCAGAGAGCGGCTCCGACATGAAGCTCATAGCTTCGGGATTGCCAGTCAATTGAAGAAACCTTATCCTCGCCAGGCCGGCGCCGGGGTTTCTTCCTCGGCCTTGCAGAATCGGACCGCACTATCTGCAAGTTGTAGATGGTGCATGTATCTGTTCAGCCTACAATGCCCTGTTAGTAGATCCACAATTAATCCTTATATCCCTTCGAGTATGGCTCAGTAGATATCTGGTAAATTTAGGCAAATGTCTCTTGATAAAGAGCTTTGCCTGCCATCAAAGCAGACGCTTTTCTTCTATCCAACCTTTGATAGA
>JAAEAF010009962.1:0-51220 GCA_011037195.1 Triatoma infestans
TGACTCTAGTTGTGTATTTCCCTTGAACAATAACCTAGAGGGGAAACAACTTTAGTTCTACTATACAATCAACTTCAACCAAGAATCATCTTTTTATAAACCGTACTAATAAATAAAGAGATGGCAATAAAAGAAGAGTGTCTGTTAATTCATACAATCTCTGCATCAAGTAAGGAACTGCTAGAACAACATTTGCAACTGTTAAAAACCAGTTAAGCTCATCCTAAAATTAGCTTCCACCAAACTTCACAGATTGATTCCATTAGTCAAAAGAAGAAAAGCTAACAGGAAGGATGTTCGGAAATTATCCCGCAGTAGTCAGGAGACATGGATTCAGAGCAACTATTCAATATTCTGTGAGAAGAGAAACCTTAATCAACACGTAATCAATTATTTCGCGATAGATAGAAGACTGGATACATATCTTAATCTGTATACATTAGAAAAAAATCAATAATTCTTGAAATTATCTGTGAGAAGAAGAGAATCCACAATTAACTTGTGAAATTACTTCGCGAGACATTGCCCAGAGAAAAGTTTTCAATACTGTCAGAAGAGATCTCATAATCAATCCTTGTAATTATTTTGCTATAAGAGGAACACATGAGTACAGGCACGAGTTTTCAATTAGGTCAGGAATGAAAGCGAAAAAAACATTATGAAAGGGAAGGAAATAGCTACTAAGTGGTTAGCGTACTGGATCCTACGCGGAGGACCCGGGTTCGAGTCCAACTGTGCTACCCTTAGATTTTTTCTTCCTAGGAAACTCTACAGCTCACTGTTCGGTGATGGAAAGTGTTGTCTGTTACGAGAGAACGCCGTCCGGAGGCCGGCAGTGCACTGAGAAGGCTCCGGGCGCCAATGGCCATAGATGTTGACGCGCCTTGAATTTAAAAAAACAAAAAAAAACCTTATGAAATTACTTAATAGATGGTAAACATGAACATGAAACCAGACATAAGTCATCAATCTTTCCTCAATAGACAACACTTGAACAGCTGTTACACAAGAGCCCAGACATATGTTTTCATACTCTGACAAAAGAGAATAGAATAGAATGACACACGGGGGGGGGGCTCAAACCCAGGCACTGCAGCCTACCCGTTGAGGCTTATTGTGCCAACCCCTCAATACCTAGTAGAGGAAGCCTCCCTCTTCATGAGGTCCAGGACCTTCCCCACCAGTTCTTCTTGGAGTATGATTTCCTACGGTCTCAACGTGCCGAAGAACTCGCACCGCAATCTGCCGATCGCAACGCAATCAAACAACAGGTGAGAGGCCATCTCCTCCTTCTCCTGACACAGTCTACACAAGGGCTCCAAATCAACCAATCCCACCTTGTGCAGATGTTTCTTGAACCTGCCTTGCCCTGTATACAGGCCCGTTATCAGACAAATCTGATACCTGCTTAAACCCAGGGTTTCTCTGGTTCTTCTTCTGCACAGCTCTGGCATGACCATTTTGCCATGTTTTCCTCCAGTAATTAGCCTCCAGTGACGATTATGTTCTCTCGAGTCCATTCTCTCAGAGACGCCCTCGCCTGACAAAAGAGAAACCTAATCAACTCTTGAATTCTGAAAGAATCGAATGAATGAAGGCTAGGTCAGAAAAATAACAATAAATCTACCAACGTTTCGACAAATATATTGACTTCCAAAACTCTGTCAGAAAAGAAATCCATAATTAACTCTTGAAATTAATCTGCTGAAATACCCTGATTAAGCAGTCTGTGAAATTTCCGTACCTTCGCAATGTTTCCTAATGAGGTCCCGTACATGGAAGAGGTCTACTATGGAGTGAGAAATTTCAATAAAGAGAATGGGTCGATCGGTTTGCCATGGAAACTAAACTTCTAAGAAATGGCATTTGGTTAGAGCCTTATGACCAACGCAACCAAACTGTTGCGCGACATTTACATATAAGCGTCTAGCCTTATTAGAAAAACATAGGTCATTATACAGCATCCTCAACTTCCCTACTTACCTACTACACAACGTTATTTCAAAGATTACTAACCTTACATTACTTACTAATTTCTGGAAAGAATATTTAAAAATAAATAAATAAAACTGAAAAATTATGAGCTGAAAAAGCGTTGCAACAATCAACAAAATTTGAACTAAATTTTTACTCTTTGCTCATTATGAGAAATTAGTAACATTTACCTGTATATCTATGCGCTGATTGGTGGTTTAACAGATTTGTTTAAGCTTCTTTTCTATAAAACATTTGTTCAAAATAAGTTTTTAGAATTTTAATCCTAATTGAGAAGAAAAAAGTAAGTACTCATTAAAAGAAATTTTAAAAGCCTCTAGAACATTCGTATCAGTATAAAATTCTCAGTTTTGATGAAATCTCCACTTCTTGAACATGAGTACACATCTATGGGCTGAGACTTTTCATCAATTTAGCATATTTGACTGTATATGTGGCACAGGCTTTGGAAAATAACTTACACGTTGATACTGTCTACTTGTTTTTTTTTTTTAACATTTGCTAGGATTTGACATGAACTATTAATGCTTCTTAAAGTAGCCAATAGTAGCTAGCATACCTGACTCTCTTTATTTTCCGAGGTTTAAATTCCATCAGCCAGGCCCAACTAAAATTATTTTACAGGGTTCAAAGCTAGGACTGGGTTCTTTTTGGCCTTCATTTGCAGGGATATCATGAGGTCTGAAAGACTCTTCCTTGCGGTTCTCGCGATCATATGGTTATGAGCTTCCATTTACCTTTAGAACCGCTGGAGCATTACCGAAAGAAGAGAGACCTGATGTTTCTTCTTAGTCTTGTCGACGGAGATATTGTCGCTTTGAGGTTTTGGGAAGTCTATTTCCATTCAGTTTACTATAAATAAAGTTAACTTCTCTGAGTTCAGGTTTACCCGTAACTGCGAAAGCAAGATATGGAAACTGAACGACAATAGTTAAAACAGCGCTAATGACCTCGGAAGTTGATGTGCCCCAAAACAAAAATCTCAAAAAGGTGAAATCGCGGATAAATCATGTTGCATCCGGTTTATATCAGCAATGGATCCGTCACGAAAATTTCGGTTAAAATCTGTCAACTGGAGCGGCCACTTAAACCAATTTTTTTTTAGTTTTCTCGAAAAACGACACTAACAAGCAATTTTCTTGAAATTTCATATTGTAATTGCACTGATACAACCTTACAACTTATTGAAGCATTTTTTCCAGCAATACTGTTTTTTGGAGGGTACTGCATCATTAAGATTTTCTTTCAAATTCAACCAATGTGCAAAGAACCCAACTATATAATATTAATGTACAGTATACCGAGGCCCCGCATGGGGGGAGCAGACTAGCTGCTTCCTGGGGAGTAACGCCCCCACGGGTCCTAGTTCCACTCCTTTCCATACAAACACACACACACACACACACACACACACACACACACACATATATATATATATATATATTTATACACTAACACACAACCACATTAACACTAGGGACCTTACGAGAGCGGAGGTAAACTCTCTTCCGCGCGTTTGCTGTGTGCGGCAACCCATTTCGGCGGAAAGGGGGATCCTGGGTGCTGAGGTTGACGGAGTCTGCGGGCTCCCAAGACCAACACTCGTCTGTGGCCCTTGCTTCGCCTAGAGGGGAGGACGGGCGATTAGCCCTAGCTCGATCAAGCGGCTTGGGATGACCATGGTATCCGTGGGTCCTGAGGGTGAGGATGGTGTCGGCGCGGGCTCTACCATGTGATATTATTGCAGGGACAGAGCCAGCCGCCGCTGCGGGACTATGTCTTCTTTGATGGTCTGCCCTGGTACCCCTGTGCAATTTTTTAACTGTGCAGGCTACTACTGGGGCCCGTTTGAGAGTCCGTGGAGGCTGGACCACTAGGAGGATGAACCTCTTTATTTCATCATGTATGAAAACAACCAAACATCATCACGCAATGCGGAAGAAAAAGCAATGCGAAAAGACTTATAACAAAGAAAAACGGTGTAGAATCACCCACCCCGGCCGTACTATTAACCTTTGACACACCTATTCTTCCTAGAAAAGTGAAAGTGGGTTACTTAATCCTCGGTGTACGGCATTATATCCCAAATCCTTTCGCTGTTTGAACTGTTTAAAGTACGCCCATTACTGAGTAAAATGCAACAGTGAAAACCCAATTTATGTGCAATGTAGCCTGATCAGACATGAGGGCGGATGCCAAAGCCCGTTGAAATGCGTAAATTGCTCTGAGAATCATGCCGCATGGTCTAGGGAGTGTAGAGTCTACAGAGACGAAAGGGAAATAAGAGTGATAATGACTAAAGAAAAGTTAACCTATTCTCAGGCAAAAAGAAGAATTCTGTGTGCTCGTACAGGGGAGGTATCATACGCGCAGGCGGCAAGAGCTACTACAGAGCGAGAACGATCCTTTGAAAATACGTTAGGAAGACTGCTAACGGCAATGGAGCAACTCTCCGAAAGAATAGGAAAAATTTAAAATATGTATAGCGGCCCACAGGAGACTCTGGTAGATTCAGGGCTGAGTAAAGGACCTTCACCTAAAGGACCTACCCATAAAAGTGTCAAGTCGAAGGAAATGAAACCTTCAACCTCAAACCAACTTGTTATTAAACGAACGGATATAAATAAAATTAGATCTAGTATACAAGAGATTGGCCAAGTTCAAGATGAAACCCATCTAGAACACCCAACTGGAGAAAACAGTGCACCAATTCCAACCCCAGAAACTGAGGGTGCGTGTGCATTAAGTATACGCGGTTCAAACAAGGGTATTAGGAGGCCGTTATCCTCCTCTTCATATTCCTCCTCTAAAATAACTTATAGTCCCAAAATCTTAAGATCAAAGAACAATCAAAATATTGGGACGAAAACATTTAAAAGTACTCAGCCAAAGGAGGAGGAAAAAAATAATTGCTGATATCGTAGATGCCCTCGTACCATAGATTCCCATGACTATCATACAGTGGAATATGAATGGCTACGCGACACACAAAGAGGAACTAAGAAGACTAATCAGCAACAAATCCCCATTAATAGTGTGTCTACAAGAAACCCACCTTAAACCGAATGATAGATTATGTATACCTCTCTATAACTGCTACAGAAATGATTATCTACAAGGCCAACGTGCTTGCGGGGGCGTAGCAATTCTAGTTCGCGAAGATGTGGTGTGCCAAGAAGTAACTGTGAATTCAGGATATCAGGTTATAATGGTAAAAGTCAGCCTACCTAGTCAACTGACGATCTGTTGTATCTACATTCCCCCCTCACAACGACCGATACCTGACGAATTCAACTCCCTCTTAGAACAAATCCATGGTGCCTCCCTGGTTTTGGGGGATTTCAATGCGCACCACACAGCCTGGGGATCCGAAGTCACTGATGCCAGAGGCAGAGAAATCCTTAATGCTCTAGAAGATCACGATTTTATCCTTCTAAACGATGGTAGCAAGACGTTTCTGTCGTCATCATTTGGAACAATGTCGACAATAGATTTAACTGCATCAACTGCGCCATTAGCAACAAGATTAAATTGGTCTGTCCTAACCGACAACTATGGAAGCGTGTAGGTACCAAACAGAATACAACAGCAGGCAAGGCCCAGAAGATGGCTCGTTAAAAAAGTAAACTGGTCTTTATATGCTGAACAATCTATATTCAAGAAGATGAATTACTCGGAGATACGGACCAGAGGACAGAAACATTTTGCACAAGAATTTTGAAAGCGGCACAAGGTAGCATACCAAGATCAAAAGAAATGGGGCAAAGAATAACAGTCCCATGGTGGTCAGAACAATGCCACGAAGCAGTTAAAAAACGTCGGAGAGCAATAAAGCAATTCAAAAGGCACGGAACGAGAGAAAACTACCTAGAATATAAAAGAGCAAATGCCGAAGCAAGAAGAACAATAAAATTAAGTAAAAAGATCTTGGGAAGCTTACGTATCTTCGCTAAATATAAATTCGACACACAGTGAAGTCTGGAATAAAATAAAACGAATTTATGGGCGAGGCAATGTTGGTTTAATATCTGGACCAGAGAAAGACGGGCATCTTTTTTCAGATCAATCAGAAATCGCGGAATGCCTCGCATCACATATAACTGAATATACCTCAGATGATTCGTATGACGCTAGCTTCCGCAGCATGAAGCTTAGGAAAGAAAGAGAAGAGATTATATTGCGGGAAGATGAGGTAGAATCAGCCTCCTTAAATGTGCCGCTGACAATGACAGAGCTAGAATCAGTTTTGGGGAATTGCAAGATCTCAGCTCCTGGACCAGATAATATACTATATATATTTATGGCAAAACTAAATGCTGTCTCAAAACGCACATTATTGTCCCTGTATAACCATATACTTTTAACCAAATCATTCCCTGCAGCCTGGAGAACTGCGACCATCATTCCGATGCACAAGGAAGGCATGGATAAAACCTCACCAAAAAGTTACCGACCCATTGCACTTACCAGCTGTGCCTGCAAAGTAATGGAACGAATAATAACCAGTAGATTAAACTATTTTATCGAATCCTGGAACCTTTTATCGCCGAATCAGTTTGGATTTAGGCACTGGCGCTCCACAGCAGACCCAATGATAATATTAGAGCATGAAATCCAGGATGCATTCATAAAGAAAAAACAAGTAATGGCTATTTTCTTTGACCTAAAAAATGCTTACGATATGGTCTGGAGGCATAAGGTCCTGGAAACTCTAAATACCTGGGGAATAAATGGAAATGTATTCACGTACATTAAAAATTTTCTATCGGACCGGAAATTCCGTGTTAGGGTAGGAAAAAACTATTCCAGACTTCATATCCAACAAAATGGCCTCCCGCAAGGAAGCATTTTGAGCGTATTACTGTTCAAAATAGCTATAGATAGCATCACCCAATGCGTATCATCTCCTGTAAAGTCAATATTATTTGCAGATGATTTCACAATCTTCGTCACGATTGACAGTGTTTTGGAAGGACAAGGCATATTACAACGTACCCTTGAAAACTTGTCTCAGCGGTCTCAAAACAATGGGCTAACATTTTCACCGGAGAAAACTAAATGTATGGTTTTTTCCAGACTGAGGCGTCCACAGCCAACCCCAACTTTGCAGATCAATGATGTCATCATAAACGTGACTAACTCTATAAAGTATCTCGGTTTACTATTCGATAAATCACTCTCTTGGGTTTCGCATATTAGAGATCTGCGTGAAAGATGTCGGAAACCGATCAACCTACTAAAAATGATAGCGGGCACTAAATGGGGCGCAGACAGGCAGGTAATGCTCAGGGTTTATCGCGCAATAGTCAGATCTAAAATAGATTATGGCTGTTTTATATATGAATCTGCTAAGATGAGTGCCCTAAAACAGCTAGATGTAGTACATAATCAGGGTATCAGAGTATCATTAGGAGCATTCAAAAGCAGCCCTACACTAAGTTTGTACGCATATTCGGGTGAACTCCCGCTCTCATACAGACGTCGTCAGCTGGCAGCAGCGTACTATATTCAGCTACATGGCAAAACGCGAAACCCAAGCTCGAAAGCAGTGAAACAACCACAACTAGAACAAAGATATGATAGATATGTACGGGCAACTAAACCGCTAGGGTTAAGATGCAAAAATCTGTTTGCTGAATACGGATTTGTAATACCACAGCTCTTCAAATAGCAGCTACAAGCGACATTGGTTAGCTCCGCCCATATCAATAGACCTGTCCTTGTTGAAATACCCAAGAAATGAAAATCCGGAAAGTGTGTTGACACAATATTTCTTAGAAATGATCGCTCGCATTAACCCTTCAAAAATAATATACACGGATGGATCGAAAGACCTCCAGGGCTGTGGTGCCGCAGTAGTAATTGAAAATAGGAGATATAAGTTCGGGTTACCTGCTACAAGTAGTATATATGTAGCTGAACTCTATGCAATCTACATGGGCCTAAGTGCAGTAGAAGGTATCCGGGGTAGAGTTGTCGTGTGCTCTGATTCAATGAGCGCTTTATTGTCCTTAAAGCACATGTATTCGAAACATCAGATTATCCAGGACATTCACACCTTGCTCTACAATATGGATAAAGAAGGAACATATGTTACATTTGTTTGGGTACCCGGACACTCGGGAATTTCCGGAAACACCGATGCTGACCGAGCAGCGAGAGAGGCTGCCAATATGACAGTAACCATGGAAAGGAACATGCCAATTGACGTGGTGAAGCAAATTAAAAGGTCTATAAAACAAAGTTAGCAAAGTGAGTGGTCATTAGTGACAAATAATAAATTAAGGAATATCAAAGAAACTGTTGGAGCGTGGGAATCCTCATCGCGGGGTAACCGCAGAGAAGAAGTGGTAGTTGCGCGCCTGAGGATCGGCCACACCCAGGTAACCATGGTTATCTCATGTGTAGAGAGAACCCTCCAACATGTACGGCATGCAATGTAGCTTTAACCGTGCAGCATATAATTGTGGAATGCCTAGTATATCGCCATAGTAGACAACTAAATAATATTCCTGGTACACTAAAAGGAGGTCTTGACAAATGACCCGAATAAAATCAACGATATAATAAAATTTGTAAAGGAAATTAATTTATTTAATTGTATATATATTGTAAGCTATATAGAAATGAGTGAGATAGTTCTTTTAAATATATGACTGTATTTTATCCTGAATGTTTTTATTATGAATGAATGTATTTATTATGAGTGAACGTATTTATTCTGTATGACCGCATAAATATGAATGTATTTATTCTGTGTGAATGTATGTGTACGCGGTGGAAAATAGTGGAAACTGCAAGTAGAATAAGAAACTGCGGTATTTAGCCAAAGAACTGTAAAGGGCATCATAACCCCACGAATTCATTGCAAAAAAAAAAAAAGAAAAAATGTATACCGAGTATGAAGAAAATCAGTAAACCGGAAGTGCGACTTCACAGAATAAGTTTCTGAGTACATTGGAAATTTCTCAAATGATGGGGATCCAAAGATTTTTTTTTAAACTTGAAATTCTAACTGCACATATATAAACACTTTTATTCAAACATTTTTCCGAGAAAATTCTTCTTTTTTTTTAACGGTTTTCTAAGGATTCCAGAAGATTAGACTTTACTTCTGCCAATACAAGTTGGTTATAACTCACAACCTACTGGGGACTGATGGTCTACAAATGATAATTCAGATAATTCCTATGTGGTACTAAAAACAAAAACTTCTTTGTATGTAATGCTGTGGAGAACCAAAACTTATAGTAAAAATGTCACCTTCTGACGAAAATTTGTCAACAAGGGTTGTAATAACTACAGCAAGAGAAAGTCGTGTTTCACATAAGATGTTTTTTTCTCATAAATGTTGTAAAAAAGGCCATGGTGGTTAATAAGACCTTTTCTGTTGCAAAATAGGTGATATTTGCCACTAGGTTTTGACAGAGTTAATTTTGTGCTGTTGACAGGCGCCCTTCAGATTTTGTATACTACTAAATTATCTGTTTATAATATTACTCTACAGTGTAAACAACCATAATAGAATAAGAGAAAGTAAAAATGAATATAATTTACCTTAAAAAAACAAAACAAATTAAATATCTAAATTTAAAATTTCCATCCAACTATAATATAAGTATATTGTGAAAATCGAAGAATTTAGGAAGGAAGGATCCACTATAGGAAGGACCCTCAGAAAGTTTTGATATATGAGATGTTGTTAAAGGACTACCTCTTTCGTGGAAATTTTGCCATTGGTGCATAAGTACTCTCCTCCTGCTTCAATGCACCTGTCTTATTTTCCACGGAATCCCTCAGCAATTTATCATGGTCTTTGAAAAAATATATAAATGTGGTATCAGTTTCTTCTTCCGTATGAAACCAGCCTCGCAAATATTTTTTGAACTTGAACAAGAGCCACAAATCACACATATGGCTAAACTGTGTAAGGTGAATGTTGAATAATTTATACTCCATTGGCTCCCAAAAACTGAACAGTTTGTCTAGCACTGTATGAAAAGGCAATGTCATGGTGGAGCATTAAGCCTCTTCAGTTCACGAAGGCTATCTTTAAAGCTTCCCATAATTTGAAATGAGGGACACCGTTATTACTTTATTTTTCTCTTTTTATTTATATTTGTTTGTGAACTACCTGACTTTGAATCAATTGATCAATATTTAACTTCAATAAAATTCTTGCTTTTGCTGTTACAACTTTGACAGAACCTTGGTTAAAATACTAGGACTATTTTTCTTTAAGTAAAGAAATAAATGGTTATAATTTTAATGTAATGTATCAAATGAATTTCACAACTTATCTATTTTTCGACATAATCTCCTAATAAGGTTTATTCACTTGTCCCATCTCTCTATTACTTTTTTTATGTCGGAAGTATAAATTTCTTTTGTAGACGTGTGAGCCACACTAAAAGAAATCTGATTCGGCAAGATCCGGAGGATATAAATGGCACAACTTTACACCTAATTTTCAATAGTATCCAGCAATGATTTGCGCAATATTTGGGTGAACGTTGTCCTGGAGAGTACACCTTTTCTCTATAAACACGTTGCTTTGTCAGGATCGCAGACTTCACTTTATTCTAAGCATCTCTCTGTAGTACTGACTATTGATAGCAGGCTCTTCCTTAAAAAATAATAATAACAGAAAATTGGGCATCTCAACATATGCTTAGCAACACTTTGCCGGTTGTTGGATCTTGAAGTTTTAGAGCCCCGGAGATGCTTCTCTCCATGCTTTGACGCTTGGATTCAGGCGTTTACTTCCATTCGTCTGTTTACGGAGTCATTATGTGGCGTCCAGTTTCGCATTAACAAGAGTAAAAACAAAAACGTGCAAAACTTGATCTTTAACTTATAAAAACGTTTTACTGCCAGCATTAAAAAGAACAAGTGGGAAGATATGACAAGAGCATAAATATATTAGGGGATTATGGCGAAAAATAGGTCAATTGTGAGATTAATACACCAAATTAAAATTAAACCATTAGTCTCTTGCTTATTAAATGACACTCGTATTTTTAATGTGGATGTTTAAAATATAATTTTTCACTTATTGTTATAAAAGCATGTAATACTTCATATGGGGCGTGCATAATAAAGCATTACACAAACAAGAATTATTCATAATTTCAAAATTAAGGCATATAAGGCAAAATTAAGTGGACATAGGTAATTCTCATGTGAACTTTAACTGATTCAAATTTGATTGTTCATCAGACGAGTCTCGATGAGAAAGACTCATCTTAATGAATTTGTAAAGAATAAAATTCTTCGTAGGTAATTATTTTAAGGCAACTTAGATAAAACTCAGCCACACCAAAGCTGAGGGTAGCGACCCACACCTTTGGCCATCACTGTTTTATAACATCTTGCAGCCTTAAAATTACAGACCCTGAGCAGTTGCGAACAGTAACTTCAGCCAGCCAGATCCTTGATTCAAATTTGTAATTAAACAATTTATACCAAATAAAATAACAATATACTTTGCTCTTAAAATGAAAACTACATATGGATACATTCCAAAATCTATAATTGAAAAAGTGAACTTCTTTAAAAAATAAAATAAAATAATTTAAGAAATAACAATTTAGCTAAATAAGCGAGAATAAAAACTCGCACTGATCGTTAATTTTATGAAAAGAAAAATCAACTGTACAAATAAAAAAAATTAAAAACAGAAATAAAAGTAATAAAAAAAAGGGACTTATTATCTCTTATGCTTTTATAAATTAAATTAAAATATAATCATGCATAATTAAAGGAATAAAACTGTGGATCAGTAAATTCACCGATATAAAAGTTGTTTATAGTGTGTGGTAGAGATTCCTCTCATTATATGAATAATAATAATAATAATAAAAATGCTTCGAATAATAAAATATGTATATATATATATATTATTATTATTATATTAATTCTTATTATGATATTATTATTATTATTATATATTAATCAAAATGTTGGATTAACAAATAGAAAAATGAAATGATAGTATATTTAAAGCAACTGTCAAACTTTTAATAATAATTCAGCCTTAAACGGTCAACGCCATGCAGTACAATCATGCTATGCTTAATTACGTATCTATTTAGACAGTCAAACAAAATTAAAGAGAAAATAAATAAAATTAAAAAGACATGCAAAATACACTGATTTTACTCACTTTATCCTGTTTTAAATGTAGATTTTAAAAGAACACGAATAATATTTATCAAAAAACACTTAATTGTAAAGGAAAGATTTTAGAAAAATAAAAAAAAATAAAAAAATTAACCTTAACTGTAAAACAGAGATTATTAGAAATATTTTTTGTTCTGAAGTTTTTAAAGTGACAGAAAATTTTTATTTAAATTTGCAAATTTTATTTAGTAAACAAATAATTAAAAATTAATAGTGCTTTCTGAAATATGCAAGTAAAAATCAATTCCAATAAAAATGAAATGCATATGAAAGAAAAACTTTAGCTGAGAGCCTGTCATTTTTGGAAACTTTTTCGTTATTTTTATTGCGAAGTCTGAAGGAGCAAATGCTGAATTGTACGGTACATAGAAATAAGGCACATAGAAAAGTTTTATATCCATTATTTTGTGCTGTAGCTGTCCACGACCTGCTGATAAAACTGATGTGGGTTTAGATGATGTATATCCCAGTTAAGGTAACGGGAGAAAGTGTAGCGGTCCTTGAACCACAGCAAGTTAAATGTTAGAAAAGAGTTTAGGAATACCTGGTTGGAAATTAGACAAATGGCACAACAGGAATGCCTTTGAAAGATCCAAGGCTATAATGAAAATGTATCTCGTGCAATTGTAACTTATTCCGTCGTTGCAAGGCTGAATCATATTGTCACTGGTAAATCTTAGACGGTTTAATCTAAGCGTCATCTCAAAAGGCGAGATATTTGAAGAAAACCTTTCATATACATATAATATACTGGTGGACTGGCCATTAATGCTGTCTTAAATACTAACTTTGATCGCGTCTTAGAAATGGTTGCAAACATTGTAGGTTCAATCAGAATTGCAAAACAATAAGATGTAGCGGACCGTATCCATGGTTGAGAAAACATTGTTTTGCCCAATATTACAATCAGGCTTCAACGAGGCAGTTATTAGATCAACACTGAAACCAATAACTGTTCTAAAAGAAGGCTACTGCAATAATTGCATTAAACCAAACTCGGGTGAGCTCTCGACACACAATGTCTCTAGTGTATGTCATGACAGTTGCCGCGGAAGCATGAAAGATCTGATAGAACTGCTTTTATAAAAGATATCGAGCCATCGAAGACTGGACTGAAAATAAAAAGCTCTGATTAGCAGAGGGACGGATCCTGCCTTAATCATTTTGACACGACTGGACTGATAAAAATAGCATTTAAAAACGAAAAATAAAAACAGATTTCCGAAAAGACAAGCACTCAATACCTCAACATCAAACATTTTGAAAAGAATATAAAGTTCAAACTTTCAGAAAGCAATAAGGTCTTCTTGGTTTTCTAATTAATATTAAAAATAAATTTATGTTACCGGCAAAGTGCCAAATTCGGCACTTCTTATCATGCCCTAGTCTGTACAATGTTAATAAAAGAAAGAAATCAAACAATAAAGTTTAAAATAGAAGCAGGAAAAAATATAAAAAAAGAATTATTTTTTCAACACTTGCAGATATATCAGCACGATTTCAGAGCTAGTGTTTTATAAGATAATGAAAGAAAATTTGCAGCGTCATAGTCGGCTGTTCAGATAATAAAGGCTATTTTGCAATTAAGTAGCTTCTTAGGTTTGGGGGAAAGTTATTATACACAAAAAAAAAAAATTGGATGGCTAAAAAAAACAAAAAAAACACGTTACTATTGAATAGAGATAACATGTTATCGAGATTAGAAGTAGTTAATTACTTCAGAAGGCGCATTTGAGACACTTGGAGGATGGGATAGCCACGGTTTCATCCAAATACCTAAGAGTGTTCGTAATAAAGGAAAAGGATTGTGAGATTCGGTCTTTTTAAAAAATAAGAAAACTTAAATTCTTGCCAACGTTTCGACAAATATATTGTCTTTTTCAAGGCATAAAAAAAACTGCTAAATAATCTTCAAAACATAACAATTTTAAAAAAAACTTATGAATAAATTTGGAAAATAAAAAGTTAAGAACAACACATCACAGAGAATAGTGAACAAAATAAAAACTTAAAAAAGTTTGTATCTTTTGGGATAGTCAGGCTTTGTTGAAGGTACTAAATTCAGGATCTTATTTCCAGTTCTGACGACTAAAGGAGATATCTTTTTCCAGAGGTGTGTCCTAGTAGTCTGAATAACAAGGGAATAAATCTCTGAAAAGAGGCTAAATTAGGCGCCTCTCTGCCCTACATTGGTGCCGAACCTACTATTGGCGAGTCACTACACACATGGGCGGCTTCAAGGTCTATATATACAGCTGACGATGATATACTGCTGGCCTTCCACAGAAACTTCTTTTAATCATCTAACGAGATCCCTAAAACATTATCGTTTAAGCAGACATCTTTACTTAAGTGGGGCTTCTATCTGATCCCTTTGTAGTATGTGAGATAGATGAAACATCCATTCATCGTGGAACATACCAGATACTCGGAGTCAACTGGCAAGTTTCCCAGCATCTTCCGCACAGAAATTAAAAAATATCTCAGTTTAAACCCGAGAGGAATTATTAAAATCAGGTGACTGGGATACTATGCGATGATAGTCAGGCCACCTTATTGGGCAAATAATATAATGCACTACTAAGTTCATAGATTACCAGTCCGCAAAATGTTTGGAAACGCTTCGGATAAGTTAATGAACTGGGCAGAAATAATATCGCCAGGGCATTTTAGCGAGGAAGGCAATGAGGTAGCAGACAATCTGGCAAAGCGCATCATACCCCTTAATGGGACCAGAACCTTTTTGCAGGATAAGCGACCAGTCTCTTCAACAAGAGCTCAGAAATGAGAAGAAAGCCAAGAAAGCATTGCTCTGGAAAACCATCCCAGAGATTCTTAAGATGCCTTAATCTGGTGGCTCGCCTGCAGC
Source organism: Triatoma infestans (assembly GCA_011037195.1). NCBI lineage: Eukaryota > Metazoa > Arthropoda > Insecta > Hemiptera > Reduviidae > Triatoma > Triatoma infestans. Next base: position 15,047 of record JAAEAF010009962.1, read on the forward strand.
ACCTGAGGAAGTGCGGCTGGCTAGCCAGCGGCATCCAAGGGGCATGGCACAACAGACCATGAAGGTCGCAGAGCGGTGGGCTCTTTCTATGAAAAAAAAAACCTCCCAGAACTGAGACAAACTAAGACTCTTCGTGGTAATTACGATAGTACAAGTTCTGAGGTGTACATCCATATGCTGATCATACTAACAGCTTTCCTCACGAAACACTGATTTAGGGAGTATCTGAAAAAGTTGGGTCTGATGAAGCAGACTCCAATAGAACCGCTCGTCAATTGTCTCTGGAGGCTCTGGGGAATGCCATTCTCAAGTGTTATTCGTTTGTTAGGCTGGGATACCAGCAGGATCGCAACATCCCTTAAGAAGTCCTAACAGCATACTATCCCATTTTTGTGTGGAAACAAAAGTTAAGTAATTTCACCTCAAACCTTATTGGGCAAATAATATAATGAATCCTAGGTTATGTATGGAATATCTAGGATTATTATGTAATATACTTGAAAAATTACAAAATTTTATGCTTCATCCGAAAAAACTCACGCATTTCAATAAAATGCTTAGGTATTATATACAATGTCTGGATTTAACATTTTGCTCGGTAACATATTAATATCTTACAGAAAATATTTTGTCCATGAGCAGTATAAGCTGGAACGTAAAACATTCAAATTTGAAAATTGCTTTTCATAATTGCTAGAGTGATTTTTCGTATAAATTTATGGTGGAAGTATTTACAAAACCGGTTGTTATCATTTCAACAAGAAACAACAAATTTTCAGCCCTTTGTAAGTGTTCAGCTCATTCACATTGTCTTGGGAAACCTTCATCCGATATTAAAGTTATTTCTTTTTACAAATTTGTATTATCATTTATTATATAAATCTATTTATCCATTAATTAATTTATTTAGCCGAGAAAACTCCCCTAGGATTGATATCTAAAAACCAAATGTACCAAATTCTACAAGTATTTCGAAAAAAAAAACAAATTTAAACAATTAATTTTCCTAAAGATATGATTTAGTACACGTACAATAATAATGAATATCTATTTTTAATAAGTTTATTATAACACCCAAAATTTCGGAATGGCCAACATAAAATTTCGTCTAAATCATAATTAGCTGTTAATTTTTTATTCGCAAAGTTTTTAAGATTTAATGGCCAAATTAATAAGTTTAATAAATATGTCTTCTAAGACATATTGTGCATTGTCCTACAGGATGCAGTTTACTAAACTGGATAGCGCTCAGCTAAATTAGCACGTCAATAAAACCCAAAATAGACACCCTGTCCGTTGAGACAATTTATTATATAATGGATAATCTATCCATACTGTCACAATAGAAATAGTAGAAGGCTATTACTACAATTAATGTTTACTTGCGCTAGCAACCCACCTACTTGAATTTTTGAAAATAACATTGACCCAGTTGATTCCACGTTTCCAAGAATGTTTAATTTTTTTTTTAAGAAAACTAATCATATTTTAATTCCGAGATTTAAAACTGAAGTTAAAAACAGAAAATATTCAGTTTATCTGTGTCCAGAGGTTTCAAAACATCAGATAACTTGAAAATGTTTTCTCTTATTACTTTATTACTCTAGACACAGAGATGTTGCGATTTTTTTTATCGCAATAAATACGTTTTGCGATTAAAATAAGTTGGGAACTCCCTTCTTTAAACGAAATTTATTTAGTAAATCATATAAAATTTTGAGTAATATAGATTTAACATCTCAAGATGTCTAACCGAATTTAAAATATAACTTGGAACATTTGACTGAAAACGAAATAAAACAAATAAAATAAAAATTAATCTATCAAATACATTTAAAAGAGTATATATAGAAATAAATACAAATTAGAATTATAAATGAATATAAAATATTTAAAAGCAACATAAAAAACACACTCACCGATCTGTAAGCCTGAGAGAGCACACAGCCAACATCATGAAAAAGAAGTAACAGAAAAGAGAAAGAAGAAAGGTAGGTAGAATTACAACATATACACAACACCAAATAACAGCAAAAAATAAAAATAAACTGAAATATTTATGTATTTATATATATATATTAAATATTTATTTTGAAATGTGCATATAAAAAATTTTATTTGTCTTAAATCATTAAATTTAGATTATGTATAAATAAATATTTACACTTATACATTTCTGTTATAATTTATTGTCACTAGCCTTGTTTCCGTGAAAATCTAAGCGTCATGATCCGAAGTATATATTTTTAAAGCGCTAAATATGATGGAAAAAACTTTGTTGCATACAATATTTAAATAAATTTTGTTGCATTCATCCCCTAAATTATGATTTAGTGTAAAAATAAATAATAAATATATTAAAAAAAAAAAACAGTAAACAGATGATGAGTTGTATAATAAGGCAGATTATTAATTTAAAACAAAAAAAGAAGATATAATTAAATTGTAGAAAATTGAAGATAACATCGGGTTGTTGAAAAAAAACAAAAGGTAATAGTAATAAAAATTATTATGGACTTGTAGTTTGTCCATTCTTAATGTTTCTACTTTTGAACTTAATGGTTGCGATTTAATGACTGAGTTTTAACGTGATAAGTCTTGAGGTTCCCTGAATTCTATTCGTGAGTTTTCACCGGAGATACACGTTTTGAGGTCTCCTGAGTCAGAAAAACAGTATTTGCTCCTGAGGACAGAAAAATTGTATTTGTGTGTGTGTCTGTCTATGTATATGTGTGTATGTATGTGTATGGTTAGCAGCATAACTCAAAAAGGGAAAAGCACAGAGAGTTCATACTTATATTTAGTTTAAATGCAATCATGGGACCTAACTAACTATAAAGTTTCGTTCAAAATCGGTCAACCGGAAGCACACTTTACTGAATGGATTTTTCAGTTTCTTGCCTTTCCCGGGAAAATTCATTTAAGGGAGCTTTTTGGGGGAGGAAAATCATTTTTCTAATGGAAGCTAATTGCAAATAAAAGAAAATCATTTGATTGTTTCAAATGAATTTTTTAACTTGTCAATGTGGGTACGTTTAAAGGGTGTTGTATTTTGTTTACTCGATTTCTTAAAACTTCATCTGTTTATTATGAAAATAACAATCTATCACTTTCTTATTCATGTTCGTTTTAAAAGTTTTCTGAGGCAGGTTTGATTAGCGTGCTCTCCTTCGTAATGCTATTGAAGTAGAATATTATGCCAAGAAATTGATAGTTGAAGTTCATCAAATATGATAAACTTCAAGTACCAAATCTTGCCATAATAGTATCAACAGGAATGTAAGAATTACAGTAGGTGAAAATCGTGTTAATTATACCTTCTTTTATTACAACAACCCAATATTAGTGTAGATTTAAGTAATTATAAACGAGCAATTTAAATGTGAACATATTTTCCGATGACAAATAACAACTAAATTCCACACATTTAATATAAATCATGCTGAAACACTGAAATCATTCCAATTGAAATAAAAAGCAAATATTTAAATGATAAATCAATTTTTTTATAAATATTTTAATAATGGACCACCTGTTCACTGTGTTTAACTAATATACATACAATTACATTTAAAGCAAGTACAAACAAATACAAATAAAAATTAAAAAAAAGTAGAGAGTTGGTATTTTTTGGAACACAAACATGTAACACTGGGGTTAGAAGTGTATAATAAACAGAAGGGAAGATGCAACACAGAATTTTTTGCAATGTATGTCCATTGTTTTGTACATTCAATCAATTTTATGGATATATATATAGTGATACATATATATATTTAAATTAATATAAAGGTGCTATTTCGAGATTAATTCACTTTTGTATAAAAACAAAAATTAAAATAAATACAAAGTCTATGAGTACAGTACCAACTAAGGAATATAATAAGAGATATCATGACATTTTTAAAAGGAATCACAAATTTCACTCAAGAAGTTTGAACTGTAATTTTTTAGCCAAAGTTCTAGGAATGTTTCAACAAGTACAAATACCGAATGCCTAACAAATTTGAACTAGCCTTTTCAAGTTTGCTTTATCATGTCATAATAGCCGTGTTTAATTTTAGATTCAGTAGTTTTATATGTTTACTTTCTCCTACTGCAGTAAACGAAATTACAAATTTTGAGCCTCACTGAATCTGAAAACACTGAATGTTTTCGGTAACTGGTACACATATTTTCAGCATCAAGGTCAAATTAGCTGAATCCATTTTGTATTTTTTCAAAAAATTAAAAAAACGAAGAAATGCAGGATATTCACACTTAGTTTGACAAACTGAAGGTTTCGGGATATCAGTTAACCGTTATTACTGTATTGATTTTTTTACTTACTATTTAGTTTTTGCAGTTTTCTCAAAACGGAACCAACGATTTTCTTTACACCTGGTTTAGTAAAATAAATTCTGAATAGATGGTTGGTTCCAAAGATGACTGAAAATTTCTTTAGTTTTCTCTTTCATGAGAAAAGTTTATTTTCCTTCACTACGAGGTTTCGAGAATAGCTCATTGTTAATACATAAAACCAGTTTGAGAAAACGCTCGAGACCAGTCGGCAACCGGAAAGAAGAAAGCATGCTGAAACTGAATCCTTCGAAAACTGAAGCCTATTTTTTTTTGTAACAGATTTTATGTTCAACTCGCAAATTACGTAAATACAAAGCCACAACTGGGAAATGAAGCTCGTATAGTTTACTGAGCTGAACTATCCATGATTTTGACCACTAAGCTATATTATTGCATTTTTGAGGCGTTCTTTAGAATCCTAATAATGAGCTTCCTATAATGAAACATATATATTATGATCTGTTAACTGTCTTCTTAAAATAAATTTTTGTATAAATATTTTAATAATGGACCAGCTGTTCACTGTGTTTAACTAATATACATACAATTACATTTAAAGCAAATACAAACAAGTACAAATAAAAATTTTAAAAAAGTAGAAGGTTGGTATTTTTTTGATCTCCTGGTCTTCTATTTAGATTCGTTCGATTATTATTACCGAACGTGTCTTTATTAAGGAACAGAAGACTGTTCAAACCACTAAATGGAGACTTTCTTAACAGAAACGAGATCCAAAAAAAATTTAGTTGGCTGTATATAGGTCAATATTTCTGCCTTTTCTCTTCCGAATCTTGGACTTTGTCGAGGCAAAGGCACAGAACAGGCTTTGGAGGTTTTAGAATGGGGACGAAAAGGAGATTCAGGATTGAAATACCACGATAAGATTCAGCATCGAGGTCAAATTAGCTGAATCCATTGTGGTGAAACAGAAATCAGGTAATCTCCGGCCACGTAACATGAATGGAACAGAGTACATAGTCGAAAGACTTTGTGAAGAAAAACAAGGTACGCTCCATTTGAAATGGAAAGATGGAATCAAAGACATATGCAGGGTATTTAGATTCAAGGTATTCAGGCTAGATGAACAAAAGAAAAAAAATGGCTCAAAATGCAGCAATCTGCCCAAACCTTCCAAGCAGCCTCACAATATGTAGGCGGTAGAGTAGGCATAAGGGCAAAAGAGGAGAAATTAAGCTATATTTGAGTGCAAACTCCAAAACTAAAAAATGAAAAGAATAGCAGAAAGAAAACTTCCTTCTCTAAATCACAATGTACTGATCAAAAAACCACCAAAGTTTCTGTCAAAAACAGATAAACGAAGCACCTTCATAAAGGACTATTATGTTGCAATAATTCCCCCTTTGAAAAGGATTTGTCATTAGTAGATCAAATTATTTTAGGTAGGCCCTTGGGCCTAGCCACTGCGATTCCAGGAGATCTATTTGACAGCTTCTCTAATTAATAAGAGTATTCCATTCCGTAGCTCATTGGGGCAGTGAGTGGTTCATGAATGAGGACGGCTCGGTTTTCCTACCCAAGTATCGGAATCTCTTGCAGCCAGGTCCTCATAATAGCTCAATAGATACACCGGCATCTCCTTCGATTCATGATAGTAGCTACATCGGCCATCACCAGCTAGGACCAAAAGAAATATGTACCTTTTGAGTCGACAATGACTCGTGAGCAGAATCAACCATCATTCGGATAATCTTGCAATCCAGTCATAAAAAACCTCCTTGTGAACGGAAGCGAATGAATAGCCTTTAACAAAGAACTTCGCCGGCGAAATAATCCACAGGATCTGAAAGGTGATAATCGACTATGTTTTAATAGTTGACCTGGTCAATAATAATGGTAATCAGTTGTTTGATGCTAAAAGCACTGCAGCAAGAGAGCTTCGGGCATAGCTATATTGGACTGATTGCAATTAGTTCCTAGTATTTGCACTTTTCAATACTTTTCAACACTCAAGTGACAATCCATTGTATTTAGAATAAGTAGGAAATAAAAAATTTATTCGTCAGATCACTAGTAACAGAATGAAGATATATTCATGCAGAGATACTTTTCCGGTGCCTTCTTTTCGTGGCATCGACCGGTTTCGGGCGTTCGCCCATCATCAGGATGTTTAGCCAAAACAGTGTGATAACATAGACTTGAAGAGAGCACACAAAATTCTGACACTAATTTGGGGGAATTCAACTAAAAAAAATAACTATTTATGTGAAGTTTATGAATTCAGTCCTAATGAACAGTCATATTTTTTTTAATTTTTATTAATTAAAAATGATTCACAAAAATTCAGGCAATACATTATGGGTGTTGAACTGAATTCTTATCACAAGGCCAAAAACCAAAGGAAATATATGGGCGTCTCGTTTTTAAATGCCAAGTTTTCGGGATCGGAATATCAAGTTTTACTTGATAGAAGGGAGTTTTTTATTTTCTGAAAGTATAAATAAAGTAATGCCTGTTTTTTCAGGCGGCTTCATCAACCTATGAAGGTAGTCAAGTAGGCAGAGAGAAGTTGAGGTCACTCCTTTAGTTACTTAGGGGCACACCTGAGTAAAGATGGCTTTATAGATATGGAGGTAGGCTGAGGATAAATCTGTTGGTAGGATGTTTGGCGTGGCCAGGAAGGACTTGATCAACTGTAGATCAACGTTCACAATGTATAGGCCACATTTATCCTCATACTCACCCCTTAAAGAAGTGTTGGCCGATTAAGTAGAAAGGATAAAAAACGTCAGTCACTGGTTAGTGACATGAGATATTTGAGGAAGGATGAGGGGAAACCAGAAACGATAGCGTGCCTAATGATGCAAGGGTTAAACTTGGACTACAACTAGCGGAGGAACAGTTGGAAGAAAAAAAACTGTGCTAGTTTGGGTATGTCCTATGTTCGGTTTGGGTTAACGGTGACGTATCAGATGCAAAAGAGGAAGAAGCAGGTCACGGACAATATGAAAAATGGTGTGAAAAAGCTTTGGCGAGGATAGGGAAGGATGGAAGAATTAGGCTCATACCACTTAAATAAAATTAAGCTCATACCACTGGCGAGGATTGTAGCGAGGATTACGATGATAAATGTGCAAACGCTGTCGGATAATTTAAATTTTGCTTGCCCCTGCCACTTAAAACCTATATATGATGCGATCTTGGAAGACAAATTTTAATAAAAACTGTATTAAAATTTAGAACTATTAGAATTTATTGCATTTTTTCAAACAACTTAATATTTGTTTTACATTACAACTTTCTCTAATAAGAGCAAATCACCAAAAAAAAGTATCGCTTTTTGATGCCCTCGAAAGCTTGACATTTAAAATTCGGCACACTCTGACATTAAAATAAAAAATGGATTCATAAAAATTTGAAAAACAGTCTTCATGAAAATGTTTATTATTTGTAAATAATATAAAAGGATCAGATTTTAATCAATCACAAAAAGATACGAAGCGGCAGTAAACTAAATTTTTATCTTTTTTTAGGGCCAAGAACATTAAAGAAACATATATAAGCACAATATAAAAATCGGATTCATATGGATTCGATGACTGTTCAAAAAAATTAAGTTCACAAATTCAATATGCAAGGAATAAATTTCTGATAAATATAGATACTAAACTGCAGGGGAATTATGAGTATGATAATTTACTGCGTTTTTCAAGATTTGAAATATTTAAAAAACTGTTTTGTTTTAAGAAAATTGTGAAGAAATTTGGAATAAACTTATGTCTGATCTACAAAAAATAAAAAATAAATAAATAAAATAGTCATTTAATAACAAAAATGTTATAAAATTATTTAAAAACTAGAAAATATACATATGTACAAAACAAACATACACACAAACACACAATAAATGAAAAAAATCATAATAATCTGCACTTAGTACGCAACGTGCGTCATCCATTTATATAGCTTACACGACGGTGCATATTATTCAGTATATTAATGTTAGCAATTTATTTTAAAAAGAAAAGAAAAAGAACTGCAATTCAAAAAAATATATATTGCAGAATTTTGGAAAGGAAACGGGGCCGGAGGAATTCCTTAAATCTCATTAAGGCATATGTGTAAATAATGAGGTAATGGAATTTATTACCTCTGCATAATGCTCTTCATTTTGTTGCAGAAGATCTACACATAATTCAGCTAAGTGTATTAGATCTTCTAGTTTCTTGCTTGGTGGTATTGCAACTTCTCCAGTCACTTCATCTGAAAACAAAAATATTCAAGTAGATAAGCCTAGTATATTAAGTAGTTCCACCAAATAAACCCATCGAATAATACTTTTTTGTTAGCAAAAACTTAAAAAGAGAATGGGCATAAAAACTACGACGTCTGTTTGAGAAGGACTTGGAGGTTTCTTAATATTACAGCCTCCTAACTGAGAATTATGAAATATTTAACAATGACTATCAAAACATCTTGAGGGATAAAGATTTATTTTTAATAAATACCTGGTTGGACTTGAACATCACCACCTGAAACAAAGAAATCCGATAATCATTATAAATGTATGGATTATTAATCTAATTTTAAGGGTGAGAAAAGCCGAAAAAATAAACCTGCTTTTCTAACAAAAACAAACCAAGAGGCAGAAAAATAATTGATTATGCTGCCAATGATTTTTAGAATAGTATGAAATGTACAAATATTTGCTATGAAATGTACTATAAAAGTACAAATACTTGCTATAATTGCTTCATTAAAAATATGGAATAACAGTGTCGAACATACCTTCCATTTTAGCTTCAGCTGATAATCTGGTATAGTTTACCATTGCTGCTGTTTCAAGGCATTTCTTAATCATTGCTCTCACTTCTTCAGGTTGCACAGGTGTTACAATATCTTTCATTAGTACCTACGACAACACTTAATAAACATAAACAAACAAACAGAAAATATCGCAAATAAAAAACACAAAAATTTATCAGAAAGAGGTAATACAAGATGGAATAAATACAGGTTCATTTTAAAGTTCTAGTGTATTTCAAATAAATGATGTAATTATTTCACTTTGCAGTTGGTTAGAAATAGCCATTTACAAAGATTATATTATGATCATGAGGAGCAATATTACCAGCATTAGTTTAAAACGTACATGTTCTGAAAGCGTTACATATATGGAAGCGGATCGGATCACTTCCAACGAAGAGGTTTTATTTAAGTTCAAAAGCCTCACAAGATGTCAAGAATGCCTTAAAAGCTTCGACAAGAAAACAAATTTGTGAATTCTCTTTTTGCAATTCTCACAGTTCTGATGGGCAAATTTGTTTAAAAGTTGAAATGTGTACTAAATATTCAGCTCTATTATTTCCCTACAAGAGAAACTAGACGAACTGGTATTAGAGAGAACTCTAACGTTTTCTTTACTTCAGCATGAGAAAGTTGGAAAAACTTAAAAAGAATGAATAAAATAAATAGGCCTATAATTGTTATGCAGTACCTAAAGTTTAAAGATACTCATAGGAGGCATTTTCTTAAAAAAATCACAAAAAAAGTTGATAAAGTCACACTTCCGAATGACTGATTTTGATGAAACCTTCGCGTCGTGTCGGAAGTGATGGTGATGGGTCGAGCTTCCTATGATTTTTCTTTTTTTGACATATTTTTTTCACATACATACACACAAGCCCAATTCACTAAAAACATTTAATTACTAATGTTTAACCTCTAAAATGGTGATTTATTATACATTCCTTATTAAAAAAGGCAATCAAGTACTTAATTTGAGCACTTGAATAAATCTTGATAAACGTTAACTGAGTTACACCAACATTTTACAACTGAGGTGGATATTTGAAACTGCATACACATTATAATGAACTGTAAATTTTGTTTAGAGTTTATTAAAAAGAAAAGGATTAATATTGCTGAACTAATATGACCTATTTACTTACTCTTTCCAGCAAAGATAACGTAGCTTTCAGTGCACCTTCTGGTCGACCAAATGGAAAGCAATACCTAAAAAAAAATAATCACGAAATTAATCATCAAAAACTTATAGAAGGATATCTATAAAATAATTTTCCGGAATGAAACGCTATATTCAGAATGTACTGCTAACAAACGGTTTTACAAGGGCTTTAGTTTAAATTCTCTCTTAATTGCAACTTCTATGAAAAAAGAAAAGAGTTAAGGAATAGGCAGTAAAAAAAATAAAATTATAAATACATACTTAATTAAAAATGTTAATTACCTAAAATTTGTTATTTGATGTTCCAACAGTACTCTTAATCTTTCTTTAATTTCTTGAAATCGCTCTTTCTCCTCATGTGTTACCGTTCCCACACCATCAGGCCTTAAGATATTAGAAACATGGCTTAATTATTATGAAATATTATAAACAACATTTAATAGTCTTCCTATTTTAATGTTAAAACATTGTATTTTAAGAAAACCTTGCAATTAGTAAATAACTTCACAAACTAAAATCTGTTATTAAAAAAAAAAAAAACCTTTTTCTTTCACATAACAGCTATTTAAATGGAAAAAAAGTCGGCCCCATCAAAAAACAAAAAAAATCGAAGTCACAATGTATAAACACCTAATGCAGACAAAACTCATACAACAAAAAGCCAAAATACAATCTTATTTACAAAACTTGATGAAGTTTACAAGTTCCATTTAGAATCCTTGTATTATTTCAAACTGTTCTAAAATACATACATTTCGTTTTAAGAAATATAAGTTTTAAAACATCTTGTGTGAAGTACACTAATTTCTCTCACTGCAATTTTAACAGTTCTTATAGATGAAGCAACATTAAAAGTGATTGGTTTATCAGCTGTGCGTGGGAGTGGTTATAAAGCCAAATCCATTGCAATCTGTAAGATCTATTATGGCTTTGTTAGGTGTTAGTGACTGTACACAAAATACAGTCAACTGTAAAGAGTACAATGTGTAATGTGTGTGTGTGTGGGTGTTTTGGTGAGCCTAGAGTTTGCCTGTGTTTTGCTAAACCCAAAGTCCTCCACATCGTGCCCTACATGTATTGTGTGAATATTGGAGGTGTCAGTGTAAGTGGTACTAGGCTGGGATACCCCATACGGGACACCAAGATTCCTGACGAAGTGGCTGCTGTCCATTCCCCCCTACTGAGTAACATGTCATTTAATAAACTGTGTTCATCAACAATGTACCAGTAGTTCTGTTACGTTATTCTAACACCGTACGCTACTCATTCTTTGTAAAATGTAAAGTTCTTGCATACATTAAATTGTACCAGTTATACAGTTACTTCGTGAGTGCAGTTTCTTTGTTTACGACCAAACCCATTAAATTTAGTGTGGTGGGCTGCGGTATATTACCAATTTAAAGAACATCGTTGCAACCTTAAACAGAGTAGTGGATCTTCGAGGCGGCTTCCTTAGGGGAACTTAGAAGGAATATCAAGTTTGAACTTCTAGCGATTTTTCGTTTTTGAGTTATGAACTCAAACCACTATTTGAGAGGTTGAAAACATCTATTTGTTAAATTGGATAAATTCGCAATGTACAAATATAATTAAGAAACAGTTTACCTGAATACAATTATAACGATAAAGCTTATGTTTAATAAAAACCCCAATTTTAACGTTTTAAATACGTACCTATCTAACATTAAGTCTTTAGTCCAATGAAAACTTACTCCCATGAAGCTCAAATTATGCTGCCTTTTTGTCGTCAAATTTATTATACAATTAAATTATTAATATTAATAATTAAAACAAAAAAAATTTATCAATATGTGCTCTGCTCAATTCAGTGGCAAATTCTGCAAATGAGAAATCAACTACAATTTTAGTTTTTAGCTTGCAGAATTCAAGTTTGATTCTACAAAGGCATTTCACTTTCTATAAAATGGTTTACGTTTCATATAAATTGGTAGCTTAGCTCTCATTTCACAAAATAAATGCTTGCAGGTTTGCGTTCATAATCGGAGACAGGCGAAAACTTCAGCGGAAACTTCAGATCGGAGACAGGCGAAATCATTGTCTGGACTATTCCAACTAAGCCATAAGGCCAATAGTATGCAATAGCGGACAGTATAGGCTGAAAATCATATGTACTGTATAGGCCTAACAAGTGCCTTTAGTTTTCGCCAAAAAGAAAAGAAAATAATATGCAAATAACCTGTCAGTGTGAAGAACTTGCTTGGTTGTGGTGATTAAGGTTAAGGAGACAGTCTCCAGACCGCTAAGTCTGTTAAAAAGGCAAGACTGGAGAGTTTTTTTTAACAAGTCGGTATCATAACAGACCCATTGTGGTTGTGATTGCGTAGGCAGACTGACCAATATTCAATTTTCCCTGTTTGGATGCCAACTCAGACAAAATTCATTGTTTTGAACATCCCAAGAACAGCCGAACTATTTCTTAAATCATTTCTATATTCAAAAACATGAGGATGAACCCATCCTTAAATATCCATCTGGGATTAAAAGATTTGTTATAGAGGGTGAGTGGGAAAAAAAATGTAATTCATTTGCAACAGAATAAGCCATACATATCCCTATCTAATTTTAACCGTTACGAAGTTATTTAGTGGAATAATTGTCACATCATTCAACTTGTCTACACTTGGAAAAATTCTATTTTTTCTTCAGAAAAATCACATTTCTGAACTTCTCAACAACTTAGAAAGTAATCTGCCTAAGTTTAAGAAAAACATTTGGATTTTTGTGAAAATGTTCTATGAAATTAACTCTGATACGACAACAATTCCAGTGGGATTCTAAGGCCAACATTTTATGACTAAATGACATAAGATTGACTCATAATTAATAGCTAATATCGAAACTATATGAATTTGGAGGTTAATCGGCTAATCGGGATTCTTGCTTACTCACTTCTCCGCGCTATCCTTATCTGCGAGACATAGGTGACCACCAGATCCAATGAAAAAGTGTATAAGGTCTCCAAACGCAAAATTTTTCTAAGGATATATGACCCAGTTAGTCGACTTAAGTAGCAGGCAAATCAGGAGATGGACACAATTATATAAAGAGCCCGATATCCTGAAAGTTATCAGGTTGGAGAGAAGTGGGCAAGAAGTGTTATTAGAATAGAATGGATGACTGCGAAGTGCTAAAGTAGGAGAGGGTGAATCTGTGCGGAGGGTGGGTCACCACCCTAGGCTGCACTGGGTTGATGTTGCAAGGAGCAATGCCACTAGTCATTAATATTATTCCAGATTTAGTCATTACACTAGTAGTCGATATTAGTGTTATGTTTTGCCCTATTGTGTTATAGACAAAATTCATAGTTAAGAACAGCCGAACTATTTCTTAAATCATTTCTATATTCAGAAACATGAGGATGAACACATCCTTAAATATCCATCCGGGATTAAATGATTTGTTATAGAGGGTGAGTGGGGAAAAAAAATTTATTTCAGTTGCAACAGAATAAGCCATAAATATCCCTATCTAATTTTAGCCGTTACGACTGCTTGCTCATCAAGAAAATTGAGGAATCATACAGTAAAGTGGCACTTGTAGTTACCGATTTTGACCGATTCCTTCGAGCTTAGAGTGATATCTAAACGAAATTTCAAATTCGAGCTTCCTACGATTTTTCGTTTTTGAGATATTTTCATATGAACACATTATATATAAAGATTGCCTAATATAAATACGTTTTTACTTCTCTTAATCCTGGTACAGCATAAAACAACATACGAACCTCGAATTTGATCTTACTTGATTACTAACAGGAAGGTTTAATTGTAAACTGCTTTTCATTTTTTCCTAAGTATTTTGAAAATGGTAATTTTTGCAAATCGAAGATAAAATATTTCTTATTCTACGGTAACGGTAAAGATTTTTTTATTTTATTTTATTCACTTCTACTGAAAATTTCTCCACATAAAGTTTAAGAGCTATTTATAAAATAGCACATGACCATTAAAAGCTATAAAATGTGAAAATTAAAGTGCATTTCAAATAAATAAAGCAATAATAAATGCAAAACATGCCATGTCAAAAATTAGAATATTACCAAATCATATATAATAGGATAACCAGGAATATCATACATATACATATAATAAGAAAGGAATTCAATTATGGATCAAATAAATACAAATTAATTTTGATCATAATTCTGTATTACGAAATTAAGTGAATGTTACATAACATTAAAATTAAATGACAAAAAAATGACAAAGAAACTGATTGTACTGTAATTTCTTAAATACAATTTAAGAAATTGCAATTTGTATTTTCCTTGCAATGCAGTTATAATTTTTACAATTCATTTTTTAAATAAAATTTTTACTCATTTTTGTACAATTTATATTTGCTTTGTATTACAATTGTAATTACTTAAATATAATAAGTAATAAAATAAAGATGAAACCACAACAATAACATCTATCTCGCAAATGTTTGCGTCAATTTGTGTTTCTTACCTCTCTAAGATTAACGCATCCTCTGCGAGAAGTGGTCAAACCACTTGCCACTTCCTTAGAGCTCTTTGTGTACATGTGGCACGTTTTTTACAGTAACTGCGTTAACAATATTTAAAAACCATCATGTAAACTTAATTAAACAAATCTCCATAGGGGAAATGACTTGTACGAGTTGCATGTGTATGCTGACATTGTTCTCTTTAGGGGAAATGCTGGAACTGAAGTCTTTTTTTCATCGTTTGAAATAAAAAATCCTTTCAAACTTCAGCAACAAAGAAATTAAAACAATTCTTCTCGCTTCACAAAGGTTATGTCTGCAGAAAAGACGGAAAAGTTGTTTTGCTCGCAAACTCTCATACTGCAATTCATGTAGAGAGAGACGGCGGCCGATAAACGTTCAACAATGGAGTTTACTAGATGTCTATAAATGCTCGAGGCGGTGACCCAACGAGGCACGGAAGCAGTTTCCAATGAACACGGGGCATTGTGCACTATCGGGAAATGGCTTTGGCACGTTAAGGGAACACCATCCACAGCGATTCTGTCCTTTATTTCTCTTCTGGAGTAGTCTCCAGATGTCTGTCTGGTGAGTAAATATTTAAAAGCCTGTCTAAGTATTTAAAAGCTATTTTATATACTTTTTTCGGCCACCGCAATTTGCAACCAAGAGATTCTGGATGACTTTTTGTTTGCGTTATAACTATATTAAATATTCAAATTTATGTTGTATAATAGATGTTGGGGTTCGGTCATAAAAAAAACTCTTTTTAAATTTTCACCGACGTTTCGGCAAATTTATTGACTTCTTCAGGGTCTGGACAAAGGTTTTAATACAAAACAGAAAAAAGAAAAACAACATAAAATAAACTTGAATTAAAATTTTCAAATAACTTTTTTTTTTAAATAAACTATTTTTAAAATTAAAAATTAAAAAATTGTATTTTATGTTGTTTTTTCTTTTTTTCTATTTATACTAGAACCTTTGTACAGACCCTAAAGAAGGCAATAAATTTGCCGTAAAGTCGGTGAAAATTTAAAAAGAGTTTTTTTTATGACCGAACCTCAACATCTATTTTCAAAATTGAATACAGCGGTCGTAACGAACACCAACACACTCAAATTTATCAATAATGTAATGATAAAAAACTGAAATCAACAACTTCCAAAGAGTAATCTCCAGATTGAACATTAATAATTCACCAACGACATCAGACACCAAAAAAAAATTAATATTTCAGTGTTTACTTTTATGGGAAATACGAAATAAATAAACAGAAATATAAATACTCACCTTTATTGCTTGAAAGCAACTTTTTTGTTTTTAATTTGAGTGGAATCCAATCATCGAGGTTTTTATGGATATCCAACTTTGCTTTTTAATAAACTGATCTTTGTGAACAGGTCCCAGTAAGTTTTATATTCATATATTCCATAGAAAATTCTGAAGAAACCCTAATATCACAATTAGTAGTTTGTCAGCTACTTGTCGCTGAAGAAGAATCCGATAGTGAGATGGAGTAATAAGTCATACAATGTTTAAGGCCGGCTCGGCTCAATCCAAGTTAAAAGTGCGAAATGTTAAAAAATCTGCTATATTTAAATTTCACGCAATTTTGTATTAATAAATGTTAAAAGGCCTTTTTATATAGACTGTATAAAATTTATAAATAAAAAGAAGTTCAAAGATATCTTAAATTTTCAACTGTTACTAATACAACAATAATTACAATAAAGATGGTTAGAAGTTAAGCTCTCTTAGTTCATCATAGCGTATCGTAAATGTTTTAACTTGAGAACTATAGATAAATGGGAAAATTTAATTTAATAAGCTGTAAAAAATAAGCAGGATAAGGAACCACAATGCTTTTTAATGCTCTGGGTTGGTACATAAGTTGTTTTTTCCTTAGAGATGTCGCATGTCGCAGTAAACAAGTAAATATGCACGTTCCAATCATTTACATTCTGATTTCGGGCAGTCTAGTATAGTCAACTTTTAAGTGCAATAGTCACAATATTTGCTTGTTTAACTAGCATTACTCAATTTCCGAAGAAATATTACATAAAGGATATTATTTTTTGTATTTCAATAAGAGACTAATGCCATGCCGTATAAACCTACAGAAAAACTAAGACATTTAAAGGAATGGTTGATTTAGTTAATGCCTGTGCCAATATTTTCATAGACAACATTTGAAAGATTTTTCAGTTTTGGTCACCATAGTTTTAGCGCCCATTTAGATATTCCAAGCAATTTCATACTACATCATTTGTACACAAAGAACGTGACTACAATCGAGTTTCCATAAGCGAGTCACAAAACAACATTAGGTGAGTACTGATAAATAATGGAGAGACAGAAACAAGTAAGCCATCGAAAATCCTTCCCACTGCACCCTAACAAGATTATGTTGAAATAATCTGATGGATTTTAAGGATATCTTTTCACTGAGCTATCTAGAGTTGATAAAAAATTATTTAAATGAAGTATACAGGTAGAAAAAGTTGGGAACGCTGGTCTACCCTCAAACGAAGGCCGATCATTAAATAAGGAAAACAGTCATCAATAAACAATCAAGCATTAGTCATTATTCTAACTTATGTTTTGATAGTATTTGAGACTTCCAATTCAGATGAAAGATTTCTGGTTCTCGTTCGAGACTGCGCTTCTACTGTTTCTATAGCACTTTCAAGTAGCACAATCTCTCTCAAGTGGCAGTGGTTGACTTACCAAATTATTCCGGTTCATTAACTCCCCGCTGTGGTAGAGGGGAGAAGCGGTAAATTTTTATTTTTAGTGCAGATGGTTTGCAGGTGCGCGGCAAGTCTCTAAGAATTTTCGGATGCCATTCTCTTTTCTATTGTTGGGCAATGCTTTTGCTTTTTGTTCCAAATTAATAAATAGTAGTCTTTAGCCGCTATTTAGCTTTATTTCAATAGCAGTTTCAATATTCTTTACTAATCAATCGCCATTTCAATACTTTCTGGCTCATTTAATACATTGAAGAAAATTATATACTGAAGACTCTTCTACCTGTTATAAACATATTTTTTGAAAACGGATTTTTAAGTGGCTCTCCAAAAAACATACGAAACTTCTTATGTACCAACCCTATATATAATGACACAAAGAGTAAAAAAGAAAAAACAAACATATCATCTACACTGCACCCACAGTGTAGTTTCATATAAGTAAGGGTGGAATTCCAAAAATGAAATTATTTCAAATAATAATGAGTTTAATTATTAACTATTTAAAAAAAATAAGTTAATGCCTATATAAAAAAACTTCCGAACTACATATTGGTAATGCAAAAATTAAAGCAACTTAATATGGATAAATAAATAAAAAATAGAATTATCTCTAGCGAAATAACTATGAGACTGTTAGAAGAAAGTAGAAGATAAACAGATATTATTTTATTTTTTCTATTAAACTGTAATAAGAACTAATAAGATAACAATTATAAGACTGCAGAAAGTGGCATGCTTCAACTACAGATAAAAATAATTTAGAAATTCATCTAAAATTCAAAGTAAAAATTAGAATAGAAGCAGTAAGTAGTAAAACATGTGAAAGAAATTGTGCTTAGATTTGAAAAAAATCCATAAGTACAAACCTCGCAACAGGGGTATTATCTTCTAAAACCTCCGTGCTGGCAAAAAAATCAATTATTAGATGGAAAAAAAAGAAAAAAAAAAAGCTAGATATTAATAAATTATTCTAAATTAGCCTTATTTGACCTTCTATACTATGTTAGCCCATACTTTCCTCAAGAAAAACTGACTTTTTAAATAAAATCTAATTAAAACGTAGGTTCAATATATATGGAGGAATTAGTTATTAAATTTATATGCAGTTTATGCATAATTTTTTGTTTTAATTTTACAAAAGTGAGTAAAGAAACAAACTATACCAGTTTGAATATTTAATGATGAAGAAATATTCAAACACATTTAAGATACTATTGAAGTCAACATTATTGTTTGAATTTTTGTTGTGGTGGTTCCGCAGAGCTGGAAAGCATCAGAGACATTTTCCGTGGTAGCCTCCTTCATTTTGTGGTCATCGACCGGTTTCGGGACCGGCACTCAGAGTGCATAGACTGAATTTGCTCTGTGCAAGTCTGTGTTATCACACTGTCTGACAAACGCATCCTGAAGATGGGCGAACCCCGAAACCGGTCGATGACCACAAAATGAAGAACTACCACGGAAAATGACTCTGATTATTGTTTGAATATGTATGTAAAAGCGTTCTCCCAGTAAAGAATCTGGTCCATTTTGCTCTTGTTACCCCGAAACTATAGGATTTTTTGGCAATGAATTCACAACAAATTCTTAAAAGGCTCATCAACTTCCTATTTGCAGCCCTATTCAATTATTTTCTTTTAGCTATTTTTTTAAATCTTTTTCTTAAATTGCGTGCAGTTAAACTCTTACTGCAGTGTGCAAGTTCCAAGTGACAATTTTTTTCTCGAATATCGAACTTTTATTTTAGAGGACACACTGATTATCAGACAATCGGAAAGTGTATTCTGATCCACATAAAAGTGATCCTTCACCAAAAGCTTTCAAAGCTCTTTTGCGGGATCTCAGAATTTCTCACGGAGGCCATGAGTAAATTGGATGCAATCCATAACTCAGAACTTGTGGCTGGAAACTTCAGATCGGAGACAGGCGAAATCATTGTCTGGACTATTCCAACTAGGCCATAAGGCCAATATATGCAATAGCAGACAGTATAGGCTGAAAATCATATGTACTGTATAGGCCTAACAAGTGCCTTTACAATTTTCGCCAAAAAGAAAAGAAAATAATATGCAAATAACGTGTCAGTGTGAAGAACTTGCTTGGTTGTGGTGATTAAGGTTAAGGAGACAGTCTCCAGACCGCTAAGTCTGTTAAAAAGGCAAGACTGGAGAGTTTTTTTTAACAAGTCGGTATCATAACAGACCCACTGTGGTTGTGATTGCGTAGGCAGACTGGCCAATATTCAATTTTCCCTGTTTGGATGCCAACTCAGACAAAATTCACTGTTTTGAACAGCCCAAGAACGGCCGAACTATTTCTTAAATCATTTCTATATTCAAAAACATGAGGATGAACACATCCTTAAATATCCATCTGGGATTAAAAGATTTGTTATAGAGGGTGAGTGGGAAAAAAAATGTAATTCATTTGCAACAGAATAAGCCATACATATCCCTATCTAATTTTAACCGTTACGAAGTTATTTAGTGGAATAATTGTCACATCATTCAACTTGTCTACACTTGGAAAAATTCTATTTTTTCTTCAGAAAAATCACATTTCTGAACTTCTCAACAACTTAGAAAGTAATCTGCCTAAGTTTAAGAAAAACATTTGGATTTTTGTGAAAATGTTCTATGAAATTAACTCTGATACGACAACAATTCCAGTGGGATTCTAAGGCCAACATTTTATGACTAAATGACATAAGATTGACTCATAATTAATAGCTAATATCGAAACTATATGAATTTGGAGGTTAATCGGCTAATCGGGATTCTTGCTTACTCACTTCTCCGCGCTATCCTCATCTGCGAGACATAGGTGACCACCAGATCCAATGATAAAATGTATAAGGTCTCCAAACGCAAAATCTTTCTAAGGATATATGACCCAGTTAGTCGACTTAAGTAGCAGGCAAATCAGGAGATGGACACAATTATATAAAGAGCCCGATATCCTGAAAGTTATCAGGTTGGAGAGAAGTGGGCATGAAATGTTATTAGAATAGAATGGATGACTGCGAAGTGCCAAAGTAGGATAGGGTGAATCTGTGCGGAGGGTGGGTCGCCACCCTAGACTGCACTGGGTTGATGTTGCAAGGAGCTATGCCACTAGTCATTAATATTATTCCAGATTTAGTCATTACACTAGTAGTCGATATTAGTGTTATGTTTTGCCCTATTGTGTTATCCAAATTTCAGAAAAAAAAGAACCTCTCCTAAAGAAAATTGAACATTCCTTACAAAAATAATGTAATGTAATGAAGCTTAATATGACTTCTCAGAGAGAAAAAAAAAAGAGTTTTACATAAAAAAACAAATAATAAGTTCGAAACAGTAAAATTGGGATAAGGATATGTATGAATTATTTTGTTTCAGATGCCATTCTATCTTCAGTTTTTTTATTATTTTAAAACCAATTGATCACTCTCACTAACCCCAGTGAACTTACCACCCATTATATACGAGTGATTGCGAATAATAGCAGATAAATTTACTAAAATGTAATAAAAAATCACATTGACCACTCTTGAGGAGATTTTGCAAAACGACCGTTCATTATTCACAATTAATGGATTAATCAAATTAATCGGACATTCTGCGTACAATTAATGAATAAAGAGTCATAAATTCATTAAAAATAAAAAACATAGGTGGAGCTATAAGTATTAATTAGAATGTACTGACTACTGCCAATAATGGACAGATTTGGTTTGTTAAAGAGCAAAAAATATTTTCAAAAGTGTGCAACTAACGACGATTCAACTAATTCACCATCCGATCTAGATACCTAGAAAAACAAAATAAGATAAAGAAAACAAATTAAGCTTGAAAAAACTAAAAATAAAATAACCATAAGCACAAATAAAAATTGTTTTTAGTATTAAGCAAGTAAAAGAAATATAAACACCGCTATTAAAATTTTAAAGTATAAAGTATGAGGCTCTAGAAGTGTTGCTTTTATATGAGAAAAGAGAAAGAAAATGAAAACAGTAACTTTTAGAGAACTAAATGCAAAAAGAAAAGCAGTGTTTTTTTATTTTGAAACAAAATTGAGTACCTGTTGCCATGGACATGACTAGCACAAAAAGCAAAACTATAGTGTATAAGCGTTGGATCAATCATGATGTTCTTGTCGGCCCTGTCTAGCAGATCGTGGAGATAGCACAAATGACGATAACATCCGCGTACTCCATATCTTGCACAATATTCATCCAAAACAAATACTTGTCCTGGACTGAACCAACCCTATAATAAAAACAAAAACAAGTTTGAAATATATATATTATATATATATATATAAAAACAAGTTTCTACAATAACAATAGTATATAGTATATACACTATATACTATATATATATATATATATATACAAGTTAACTGAATATTGACCATTACACTGTACTGAGATCTGTAAAATATTACTACTTACAAGCGAACAATATGGATCATTCAACCTATAGTCAAGAGCAAGGGTCTGCAAAGTTTTAAACAGTGATGCATGATCAAATTTACAAGGATCCGCAGATATAAACTCTTCCATACCATGTTTACGAGCACGATCCGCATCTGAAAATAGAAAACTGAAAGTAATGAAAGTAGCAAACTAAATAATGACTAAAAAAGTCATTATTGTACTTAAGGGTGTCTTCTAAAAAACTTATTTCAGATGAAATTTCAATTTCGAAATCTAAGAGACCTAACTATTTCGAGTATTAAATCTAAAAATGCACATAAAGTACCTCCTTGGATTTTATAAATCGTAGAATTCTTAGCAGCTGATGTTACAAGTGGGGTCGGTTTATGAGACTGACCAGTGGCTCGGTACATAGCCATAACCCATAGATGACATTCATTTTCATCATCACAAGCCAGAATAATATTATCTCCTTCCTTAACAGCATTAAAAAAGTACCTTCCACCTTCCAGATCTAAAAATACAGTAACCACACAAAAATAATAATTAATTAAGTATACATATATATTATAATCTGATACATTAATATACATTTTTCCAAGTATAATTTTCCTAATTACTGAGTATACATAATACATACCCATTCCAACCATAAGATTGGCTGTGAAACACATATTAATAATTAAAATTTATTATATTCTTAGCTTTTATAGCAATATTCTAATTAAAGCATAAACTTACCACTTGCAGGTTCAATATAATCCACAGTGTACCCGTCTAGCTGCATCATTTCAGATGGTTCGGCTTTCTTTTCTTTATAAGTGCACATAGCAAAAGTATACTGAGACACTTGAACAAGCACAAAATATCGTTTTTTCCATTTTTTCCACACATTTTTCCCAATAGCGTATAAGTACCTAATCAAAAAACATCTGATGTGAAGAACTCATATGATTTACTATTAGCACAATTTTTGATTGTTATTAATTTTCGAAACTCAAATTTTATTACATTCTATTGCTCTTTATAGCTGCTTTAACCTTTAACAAATTATGAATACACCTTGCCAAAAACTCTATCTTTTAATCGAATTAGTGCAGTCACAGACCTTACACTACTCAAAATTTCCTTACCCACAATGCTTCATATTTAAAGGCTTGTCCATTCGACATGCAATTTTTATCCTAAGATCTTGATCAGCGCAGTTTTTCGGTACTGACATCTTATGCCACTCAGGTCCCTGTAAAAGTGAATAAAAAATTATAGCAAGTCCAAATAAACCTTGCAAATTTTTCTCATTTTTAATTTGTAATATTACAATTTTTTTACCTTTGATGATAAAGGCGTGGGTCTTAAAATCACTTTACCCAATTCTTTGTCTTCTAATGCGAGAATAGCTGGATTTTCTGTGTATAATTTTATTTTCACACTTGGTAACGGATGAGTGGTTGAAAAATCACCCTGAGTATCCCACCTATTACACACAAAAAATATATATCTTGACTATTCACAATTGTAGAATATGTGGATGGGTCCGCAATGCTGGATAAAATACCAGATATTCAATTTATATTAAACAGACAGATTGTAAATAAAAACGGAAACTTTACTTAAACTATATTCAGATTCCTAGTTGAGTTACTCACATAGGTTTCGAAGCTTCAGCTTGATCTGTTTGTAACTTTTCGCCACCTTCAACTTCCATCGTACAATAAACGATTCTGTTCGGTGCAAGCGATTTTAAACCTTTTACTTCCATTACTACAACCTAAATTCGTGCAAAAATGATACAAGACATAAGTAAACAAATAACTGCTATGTATAAGGAAAAACGTATTTCAAAGACAAAACTTACCTCTAGCTGAAAAGTTAGAACGACATCTAGTTTTGTAAGTTGCGTGTCATTGTCTGCTGAATCGCCCTCTAATTTCGCCAAAGAACCTTGCGACCTATGCAAATCGCTTAATATAATCAGCAATAAAAATATATACACACATATTATTAGATACACAAAACTTGTCAGAGGTATTACTATCTATTTCAAGGCAAATGCTCCCACTTTAATGGGAGCTTGGCATCCCAGTAGTATACGAGCAAAAACACTGATACCCCAACAAAAGAGGACTGCAGTTGCTGATTTGTGACAATACTTCAGTTTAGAGTACCCAATGAATAGACTCTAGCTCCCAAACAGTTCTTGTTAAGAAATGCTCCAAGGATTGAGCTTATTTACTAATATAATGACTATAACGAATTGGTAGTCTGTTTATATGTTATGAATATATATATATATGATATGAATATATATATATGATATATATAAAAAATCGTTAAGTTTTAAACGAATGAATGAATTTTAAAATGTTAGTTTAATCGTTGTTTAATTTTATTTAGATTTATTTTGTGTATCTTATTTTTTTTTTTTTGTATATTCTTAATATTTTGGTTAGTTAATTGTAAAGTAAGTCTCCCTCCAACAACAGAGTTTAAACATTAGACCCCCGCGTCCACTGCAAGAAAAGAATTTGCCCTTTAACAACCCAAACACGTGTTTTCCCACCCATCTGGCCACATCCCTTTACCTAGTTTAAGAGTTTAGTATTTTAAACATACACCTCAGTTAGTGTGAAACTAAGTCTCTGTACGAGTCTGTGTTGGCACACTGTCTGAAAAGCGCATCCTGAAGATGGGCGAACGCCCGAAACCGGTCGATAACCACAAAATGAAGCAGGCTTCCACGGAAAATGTCTCTGAAACTTTATTATCCTTGGAGCCACAGAAGCATTCCCTAAAAAGCAGAATCCTGTTGTATCTACTTGGTCTTGCCGATGGCGATACAAATTATCTTGAAGCAGTGCACAAAAAAATATATCTTAAAGACTCTCTGCATGATGCTGCAGAGAGTAGTGCGTCGTTTAGTTGCTTGACAGACAATACCATCAAAGCCATAACATCAGGTTGTCTATCAGGAATTTACTAATGTGATTTTTCTATATTTTGGTTTTGATTATTACTGAAGTTATTTATTTAGATATGTTGTCACGTTGCAACAGAAAATTGAGCTTATTTACTAATGTAATGACTATAACGAATTGGTAGTCTGTTTATATGTTATGAAATAAATAAATTCTGTCTCACCGATGGTTGTATCTCTTCAATTTTTGCAAACCATATTTTGAATCAATTGAGCCTTTGGATACAGGAAGTGCTTCGAGATTTGCCATCAGAAGGTTGATTGATGATTTTAGTTCTTCAATATACAAAGACTCCATTTCTTTGAGGACAAATTTTGGCATTAATTTCCGATTCTATAAAAATAAAAGATAAAAACGGATATTCTTAGTTATAGTGAAAACGTTACAAAAATAGAATAAAATTATACTTTTTCCATATCAGCAACTTTCTGCATTCTCCCATCCAATTCTCGTCTGATGGCTGCAGCTTGTTCATCAGCAGAATCCAGCTAAAAAAAGAAGGTACAAATTCTTAAAATGAAATCATGACTAAAAATTAATTTCGTTTCGCTATTTTAAGCAATTGCCGAATAATCATGGGACGTATGCATAAAAATATAGAACATACTATAAGTACAAGCAATAAGTAAAAGCAAATGATGTCAGCAAATACTAGCAAGTAATAGCATTTGCTTAAATTGATATGAATAACCTTTTGCTTGTACTTACTAGAACGCGCTAAAAGTTTTTCCAGCATATGCTGACTTCTTAGAATATCCTAACTAGCATTTATTGGTCTCGCAATGCATGCTGGTTGCCGGTAAGAGGTTAGGTTTATCTGAAACCGTTGTGTTTTAGTGTTTACAGTTTGTTTTGGTCTTGTGAAGTGCACATTCAGGCTCTACTATGTCAGATATATAGTAATGTATAATTTACATGAAAAATACAAATATTGGCCATTGAAATCTGTCTTAATACAAATATCTGTTAAATTGAAGTCATGTATTTTACTATCAGGGATCATTTATGGGTACGCGTTGAAACAAAATATTAGCGATTTCATTTCTTCTCTGTGCACCACGTCTTCTCATGTCATCATAGCCATATTCTTGTTCATCCCCACCACCAGCACCTTCATCGCCATTTTCCGTCTAAGCATTATCAAAATTGTCCTCATCTCTTAAATGCTTAGCGATGTTATGCAGTACAAAGCAACAGACAATAATGCGTGAAATTTTCTCTAACGAGATTCTTACTGTGTTTGCTAGCAGAGGGAAACGTCTTTTCAGCTGGCCGAAACATCTTTCAATAATTACTCTATTTTGAGCATGCACACGGTTGTAATTTTCTTCTTCCAGATTTTGAGGGCTTCTGTAGGGAGTTAACAGCCAAGGTACAAGCCCGTAGCCTGAATCACCCAACAGTATTACAGCTCCCGCGTGTTCTCGCACTCTTTCATTCACACGTGAATTCTTAAATATGCGACCGTCATGTACAGAACCAGGCCAGCTAGCATCAACACTTGTAAAAAATTCGTTTGAATTACAGGTTGCTTGTACATTTATAGAAGCGAAATTTTTTCTGTTTATATATTCATCGCCGTGTAGACGAGGCTTCAAAATTGGTACATGTGTACAGTCTAGAGCACCGATCACACAAGGAATATTAAAGCGTTGCTGCCATTCGTCTTTAGCTATTGTGATTTCTTGTGGCCGTGACGGAAATTTTATCCACTGATGTGCTTTTTGAAAAATTTTCTGACTGACGAAATCAATGGTTCTACTTACAGTACTTTGATGCACTCCCGCATCTTCTCCTATCCCAACTTGGAAACCCGGATCACCAACAAAGCGAAGAAATATCTGCATTCGTTCCTTTGATAATAACGCACCACCACGTGTCTCGTCACTTTCGTCCAACAAAGTGTTCGAAATTAATTCAACATTTTCTTCATTAAATCTGTACAAATGTTTATATGCACGTACGTCACAATGCCGTCTAGACATTGCAAACCTAGGTTTATAGAGTTTCCGGCATCGGATATTCACAATTTGCGCCATTAAATCAAATAGAAGGCAACACTGACTCGTCACAGAACAAACTTCAAGCTACTGAGACTTGGCTTGGTAAATTTTAAGCAAATGCTTACACTTTACTAGCACATGCTTGGTTTTATTCATGTATAATTCAACATTTGCTGGAAAATTAAGAAAATGCTTGCTAGTAAGTAAATACTGGTAAGTTAAGTAAGTGCTAGATTATTTTATGCATACTTGTTTCAGAACATGCTTAAAAAAGAGGTAGTAAAAGCATTTGCTAGATTTTATTCATACGTCCCATTACATGATAAAAGTGATCTCAACAATCAAGTTACCTGTAATTTAACTTGTAAAATGACGACGAGGTGCGGGCAAATGAAATTAATTATTCCTTTTTACCGACGTTTTGGAAATTTATTGCCTTCCTCAGAATATTATCTGTTGAACTCTGTATTGTTCATCTATTAACATCAAAAATTCACTCTTTTACCCTAAAGAAGGCAATAATTTGTCGAAATCTCTTTAAAAATTAGTTCATATAATTGCACCTCGACATCCACCTCATAAATTAAATAAATATCATGTTCCATAAACTGAACCAATGTTATTTACCTGTAATGCATTGAATAAAAGTTGATGTTCAAATTTTTTTATTCCCAAAATCTGTTGGAACATATCGTAAAGTTGATCTTTGGAAAGTATGGCTTCACTGTTCAACATCTGTTGTTGCATTCTAGAGGGGCGTTTAGAGTCATCATCGGTGACTAAACAGTAAATCAAATTATGTAAATTACATTAGTTACATATGTCATTTACAAATTTTAATCATTCTCACTCTTTAAAATGGCTAAAATTTTGATGAGTTTGGTTATAAATATATTTCATGAAAATTTACCTTTGAATATACAATCAAATTTAGCCATCCACGAAGCAAGTACAGTTTCCTTACTGAGGCCATCAATTTCGGGAAGAGATCTATAAATAAAAGAATTCAGCTACAAAAATGCTTATTCACAGTGAGTTGTTTTTTTTTTGCCAAAAGCCATACAGTTAAGTTATTATAATACATTATGCACATCAAATCAATTTGCAACATGTATTGCAATTATAAACTCGTTTGAGAAATTACAGCGCCCATACTCGTTATTTTTACGAGAATTTCCCAAATGTACCAAATATCTATCTCAGTAGTTTTACAACTGGGTTCACTATTGTATTTTTCTAAATAAAGTAACAGTTCTCTATGATAGATCAACATACCTACCCATCAATCTCCCCTCAACACAAGTAAGGGAAAGTAATAAAAGTACGAATTTAAACGAATATAATTTGAATACCTCACTCTTTTTTCAATGTTGTTCCTAAATACTTCTCTGAAATCAAACTGTGAGCAAGCGCCAGATTGAACTATCTTCAAAGCTCTATCAGATCTAAGAAATACATCATAATAGCTTTGCACAGCATTTTGAAAAGCTTCATCAGCCATGATTTGAGTATCGCCTTTAAGAAAACTCTGAAATTAATGCGTAATTTTGCGATTACTCAATTTAGCTATTAGGGGTTATAGTTCTACAATAAAATAATAGTAAATAAAACTTACCATAAATCTTCCTTGTATGATTTCTAACTGTTGCTTTGTTATTTTCATCTGTCTTTTTACCATGTCAGTAGGTTGTTTGCTGTTAAAAGGATATGCTATGCATCTTGAAATAAAGACATACAGCTGAAGTTTACGTTTCCTTTCTTCCTCTTCTCTTTCTTGTTTATCCTAAAGTCATTCACAAAATAAATGAATTTTATAAAGACTTTTATTATGTGGTAAGTTTAAAAAAATGACTCAAGTTATTTTGGAATTGATAAAGAAATTTCGAAATCCTATTCATTAATGCAGCCTGGCCAACTCGCAAGCAGCATATAGCCAGCCAAATTATTTTCTGTATCTCGCAAAGACCTTATTGCAGAATTAGAATGAGATCTTATAAATGTTTAAGAAACAGAGCAAAATTCTGTTTAGTATCTTATTAGAAAATGAATAACTAAAGTCGAATGTAGTAAGAATGAAGTAATCAATGGAAAAATAATTTTGAACAATATACAGGTTGGTCGTACTCGTAGTTTTACATCAGCAGTTTTCCGAGAAAAATATAATTATTACAGAAACAAGTTAAAAGAATAAACACTGAACGTCTGATTTCAAAAACTGTATTATCATCACCAATACATATATATGTCACTTTAATAAAATCCAAAAAAATTTATCACTGAATGCTACCAGTTTCAGCTCCTAATACGCCCTCTTGGTATGCGTAGGGTTTCAAGCCTCCTAGGCAACGAGTAAATAAGCTACTAAATTAATTTTCCTAAGAGTATTTTTCAAGAAGAGCAATTCGAAACTATACCGCGTCGGTTAACGAACAGGTGCACGATGCCCAAAACTCCCATCTCTCTCTCTCTCTCTCTCTCTCTCTCTCTGTGTATATTATATATACTATATAGTATATATAGCATATATATTTTCGGCTATTAAGCCATTCTATGTCGCGTGGCATAGTATTAAATTTTAGGCCGCGCTGGCGATTGAAATTCGTTTAGTTGGTTATCCAGGGGGCATATTATAACAAACTTAACGCACGAATAACTTCACCCCCTCTCTATTTAAATATGGACCATATCCGAAATGTATATAATGGGATTGATATGGGGAGAAATTGCAGGCCAGTTCATTGTGATAATCTCCATAAGGCGATGACTCGAGCA
The DNA here is from genome assembly GCA_011037195.1 of Triatoma infestans. Taxonomy (NCBI): domain Eukaryota; kingdom Metazoa; phylum Arthropoda; class Insecta; order Hemiptera; family Reduviidae; genus Triatoma; species Triatoma infestans. Next base: position 44,707 of record JAAEAF010009962.1, read on the forward strand.
TTTATGCACAAACACATTATCACACATTAGTACAAGTTTTCTCCAATATATGGAACAAATGGGATCACAGACTCAACAAGAACATCAAAGCTCCATATTATATGGCAAATAGTTCAGAATGGGCAGGGCGCTCATTCCTCCCCATAACCTGTAGATACTTGTAAAGGAAGCGGCTTTAGAGCCAAATCTCCTGCGACCTGAAAAAAGATCTTTGTGGCTCACTTAGGTATTAGTGTTTGTATACAGAACGTAACTGTTTGTTAAGTGTTCAATGTGTAATTGCTAGTGATTTGTGCGAGGTGAGCTAGACTGTGGGTTACGTCTATGGGTTCGCTAAACCCAAGTAGTTGCACACATCAACCACCTCTGCAGACCCTATGTCGGGTGAATGTTGGAGATATCAGTGTAAGTTGTTTGTTTGATGGAATACCACAATGGGAACCCACGATTCTTGAAAAAGTAACTAATCCACTTCTCCTTACGAGGTCCTCATATTATAACTGACTATTATATCTACATTTAAAAAGTTGCTCCTCCCGTTTCCTCTATACTCGGACTTAGTCAAATGAAACAGAAAGGGAAGTCATCTGTGAAAAGAACATCTGTAAAGAACAAAGTACCCAATGTAGACGATGATTCGCAAAAAAACCTTTCTACTCGAAGCTTCTCCATTAGCAGAGGTTCTGATGACACCTCCCTCCGCCATCTTGCACGCCAAATTGGCTATGGGTAGTGAGGGGGCTTAATTTTCCCTGCCATGCCTGTGGTTGGCTGACATGTGACGAGGACTAAGTCTCCCATCCCACTAGCCTTGTTTTGCTCCGTTAAATCTACCTCTATATTTTCTCGTTTACTCATATTTTCCTTTCTTTTTTCACGCCTTTCCCGGAGCAGGGACAGCCATGTTCTGCATAGACGGAGTCCAATATCTCTATTCAAACGGTATTCCTCTTTTTCAATTTCTAGTACCTCTCTTACAACAAGTTGTAATAATAGGTCATTTGGGCCAGGACTTTGGTGTCCTCAAAATTTACGCCATGCCCAGTTGTTGCCGAATGTTCCTTGCCAGTGTTAGTTTGGTATTCGAGGCGACATTACCCTGAAGAAGTCATTGCAATATGAAAGAAAGGTCAGTTTATAACGAACACCTGATGCGGACTCAAATCCGAAAAACCTCAGAGCTTTTTTGTAAGAATAAAGTTGCTGCCAAGCTCGTGCGGACCAGATGGAGAACGAAACAAAGTGAGGGGCGCTAATAACCTTAGAAGTTGATGCGCCCAAAAAAAAAAAAAAAATTAAAAAAAAAAGTTGCTGCCTGTGAGAAAGTTATTGTTCATCAATGTGGACAGCAGTACCATTTGGGTTGAACAAGCCTGCTTTAAGTGTGCGCAATGAGTTCAGCTAAATAAATTTAGTAAATTTACGTTATTCTGAATAAGTTTACCTGAAGTTCAGCTTCAGCTTTCTCTGATACAACTGATGGGCTAGGGCTGGTAGGTCTTGGAAGTGAATTCGATCGTGAAGTGTTTGGTCCAGGTATCTGTGTCATATCAGATGACAACGTACCGGGAGAGAGGGATCTTCAAACGAATGTATTAATTCACAACAATATCTTGTACTAAATACTACAAAAACTGCAATAATTATAAAGTATTCACTTACCTTGGTAGAGACTGAGTCTGGTGGGGTACATCAAGATTGCCTTGAGTATCTGCCTGGTGATGATGGTGGTGATGGTAATGACTTCCTGAACTGTGATGGCTTGCTCCGCCATGATGGCTAGAATCACCTGCTGGATGTTGTTCCTCTTCACTTTCCTCCTCTGATGAACTGGGGTCAATCATTGTCTAAAACTATAGGATCTTTTTAAAAGACGCTATAGATCAGGTATTAGATGTGTAGGTGGAGTGGGAAAGAGCCAAATCCACTGCAACCTCAGATCTATTGTGGCTCCCTTGAGTGTTTGTCGTCTGTAAAATGTACACTTGTAAGAATGAGTAAGTGTGTGCGGTGGTGAGCTGGAGCTTGCATGTGGGGACGCTAAATCTAAGAACTGCACTACCTCTTCAGGTCCTATATGGATGTATCAGTGTTAAATGTTATTTGGCTGAGGTACAAACAGGGACGTCAAAATTCCGGAAGAAGTGGCTGGACCATTTCTCCCTACGGTATACAACTGCTGCATCTTTCTAAACTGACTCAAAAACCAAACATTGATTTTTTTATAAAAGATAGACAAAAATAATTTAAATAGGATTTTATATTTTCATTCACGCGATGGCCAGTAACACTCCCATAGATGCGAGAATTCTGGATTCGTTTCCCGTGATGGCAAAGACAATGTTGTTGACCCAGAATCGTGAGAAGAATTTGTGATCTAACGTTGAAATTGGGGCATTTAACGAAGATCAGAACTAAACGTACTTGCTACAATAAAAATCAACGTCTGTTAAGTTATGGAAAGTGTGGGGGTCAATCCTTAAATGAAATGTAGATGACATATTTTTATAGAAAATATATATAAAGATTACTGATAAGTACTGAATCGTGACTATAGATAGAATTTCTCACTATTAATACCTAATTAATCTCCTTACTCGCCTTTAAAGCGAGAATTCAGGGTTCCATTCCCGTGAGGGCGCAGACGTTGTTGACACAACATCTTAAGAGAAAGTAAGGGAGCTACAGTTAGCAGCAAATCTAGGTACTGATAACCAGTATTAAACTGCGGTGAGAACTGCGGCGAGCTTACCACACGCCCCCCACTAAAAAACGCCGCCTGGCAAGCCTTGCTGTTTCATGGGCTGTTACACCAAGTTCTCTCTGATGAATAATGTGGCTATGATATTATATATTTTTTAAATCGCTTAACCTAAAATTTGTTTAGTTCAATTTATGTTTAAGTTAATATACAATTACTGGTGCAACTCTTTTCAATTTTCTTACAATAAATTATAAATATTAATGCAGTTATTCCAAAAATATTTACTCTTTTGTACTACAAAAGTGCAAATAGTGCAACAGTTTGAATGTGGATATGTCATCAGAGGTGAGTTGTATCCGTGCATTGTTTTAAACAAAAAGTATATACTATTTATTCTTGAAAACTATTTATTCATTTAATAGTTGTTGTTGTGGTTGGGTCCGCAGAGCTGGAAAGCATCAGAGATATTTTCCGTGATAGCCTGCTTCTTTTCGTGGTCTTCGACCGATTTCGGGTGTTCGCCCATAAATCAAGAAGTCTTGATAAACAGTATCATATTTGATATTTTACTTTATTGCCAGAAAAAAACTACATCCTTATTGGCAAGGTCAAGTTACAATATAATTTGAATTCACAAAATTGTCAAGACAAAAATGTTATTTTAAAATATTCATGTATCTCATACAGCGGATGAGCTAATAAGATGTTTTTAACATTAGTTTTGAAACACTTCAAAGTATTATTTTTTATATACTCTGGTAAATAGAGATGGACAATCTATGGAAGCTGGTACGAACTTTTGTCAATCTGTTTCTATTCTGGACAAGATTATTGCGTTTTGTGGTGAAATGAACATGAACTTGCGAGAAACATAGAAATTGACCTTTATTGCACTTTATATAGACGAGACATTGAAAAATAAATATGGCTGGTAGTGTCATTATGTTCAATTTCTTAAACAAAGAACGACAAGATACTTTCGAGTCTAAACCCAAAGTGACTCTAATTGCCTTCTTTTGTAAACTAAATATTTTTTTACATTCGGCAGCATTACCCCAAATTATAGTACCATAGCACAAATGGCTATGAACATACGCAAAATATGCCAACTTTAAAGCTTCCAAGTCAACCGACATTCTTAATTTTCTCAAAACATAGATTCCACGAGACACTTTACCCATGACGTTATTAACTTGATCTGTCCAGTTCAGTTTTGAATCTATGAAAATGCCTAAGAAACTGATAGCTTTTTCAGTCCCAACATAATTTCCTAATGTAATAGTAATCTCTTTTATTTTGTCCTGGTTTAAACTTAGCTTATTAGCAACACACCAATCGAATATAGATTTGATGCAGTTATTAACGGATGTGTTATCTGCATTTCTAACTTGTACCGCAAGATCATCGGCATATAAATATGAGCTAATTATATCATCGTTATCAAACATTGCCGGTAGATCGTAAATGTAAACCAAGAATAATAGAGGTCCCATAATAGACCCTTGGGGCACACCATACTTAAGCTGCAGTAGAGAAGAGTACGTAAGTACCGTTAGGCGGTAACGCCTTTATACACCGCTGCCAATCTATTCGAGAGATAGGAAGAGATAAATTTGACTGCCAAATCACTAAACCCATACCACTTTAATTTTCCTAATAAATGTCATGAGAAACGGTATCAAATGCCTTGGATAAATCAAACAACTTGATCAACAGCGAACCCGCGTTTTCCAAGGCTCCGTGGCTCCTTTCACAAAATCTATATAAGGGCATTAGTAGTTTCTTGACCAGTCCTGAATGCAAATTGTCTAGCAGATAATAACCCTGGTCTCGAAGTGATCCTGTGATCCTGTGTTTGCTTGTATAATAACTTTTCAAAAACCTTCGAAACCAGAGGAATTAGAGAAACTGGTCTGAAGTTGGTGATGACTTCACAGGCAAAATCTCTGATAATGTTTTCCAATACTGTGAAGCCTACCACCATGTTTTAGTTTCCATGTTGTCCCAAAGGTAACATTACTAGAGATATTTGAACGGTTTCTGCAGCTACTAAAGAGAGCTGGATCAGTCTTCCTTATGGGCCCCCAAGACCTTACTGAAGACTTGCAGCAAAGTTCAAACGAACGCTTCTTCATTTATTCCTAAGGGAAGAAATAAGAGTAGTTTGCCCAGTTAGAAGAAACTAGACCTATCGTGGCTGTGCAGTGGAAGTCTCCCAATAAGTCTTCAAGAATGAGAAAGCTGATTCTGGTAAAAGCCTCGACGCAACGCCGCTACGTCAAGAAATATGCTCTAAGAGAGCCAATTCCTTGCTTGAAGGGTCCTGGACGTTTTTTATGAAACTATGAAAATGTTCTCCAGAAATAAAGAAGAAACAGACGTTTCTGGTAAGTGGATAAGAAACAGCCAGGACAAGATAAGTGATGCAGATTCCCATTTAAAAGGCAAAACTGTTTCATATTTACTGATAATACGAAGAATTTTTGTTTTTTAGGATGATTCAAATTAAAGTGAAACAGAAATTAAAATTTCACTAATGTTCTCATTTCCAATAATATGAAGCAGAAAAAACTCATTAAATTTAAAAATACCATGTGGAACGTGTTATATCTCCTAGAAAGCTTTCTTGCTAACCTAAATTTTCTAGAGTACTGGTAAATAGAAATACCGTCGCGTAAATTAACTAACTTGATTTTCTATACTGGTCCTAATAAGAGGTCTGCTGTTATTACCGTATAATTAAATTGTCTTGTAATGAATGGAAGGTACCTCTTATTATAACATGGTTAGTGGGTGTAATTAGTAAGTATGAATAACCTAAAAGTCTTATTTTATATAAAATTATGTGGCAATTTCGCATTTCCAATGCAATTAGAATAAGCTGAAACTGATAATCATTTTTTGGAACAACTGCTCTTTCTAATCGATATAATGATCTGAAATTTCAATCAATTTCCTTGGAGCAAGGTTACTTATACTCTTAGATCAAATCGGGTCAGTTCTCGCATTCTCTAGTGACCCCACATTGGTTTCCATTACAGGCTTCCATTGTACAACCATGGTATATCCATTGTTTCCTGATTGGGCAAACTTCTACTAACAGTAAAAACCCTGAGAACCTATGGGGAGAATTTATAAGAAACTGCTCAAATTCCCTCCATCAAATTTTCTATTGATAAAATTCAGGATCTTTCGAAAGGGCTAGCGCAGTAATCCACATTAGTCTCTGTAACAAGAAGCCATGAATCCGCAACTAAATGCCCTCCTGGATTGTTCTTGCGGCACTGGAGTTCCTTGCATAAATGCATTTATCTCTCTTGCTTCAAAAGGGTGAATTCATATTTCCCACAGAGACGGTTCTTTAATTCCCTGACAGGCTCTAATTTTACTGTAAATATATTTTGTTTCAGGTGGGAAAACTTATTCCGAAAAGGAATGACCAAACCACTGTCAATTTGAGCATTGCTGTAGCAAATTTTTTTTTTTTTTTTAACATTTGGCTTCTTGCTGCCCATTGAGTTTCGATAGTCTTTGCCATCTACTGTCTTCTTCAGTAAAAGAATTTCTAATGTCCTCTAGAGCAGGACACACGTTAAGGTGAAGGCCCTTCATGTCTTCTCCATAGCAGAGGCAGCACGTTGGTGATCAGGCCACCCCTATTCTGGACAGATGCTTCATCAGATAATCGTGGCCAGTTGTGAGTCTGAAACATGCCACGGCATCCTTCCGCTGGTGGGTGTGTGGAACATATTTCCTCGGTGTTCACTACCCCTCAGCCTGTTCATGCTGTTCCTCTCTTACACGACTCTC
>JAAEAF010009963.1:0-15637 GCA_011037195.1 Triatoma infestans
TCTCACGGCTCGAAAACAATGTTAAAGTCCTTAGAATGTGTTTATCTAAAATATTGTAAGTGTAAAGATGAATAGAATCCATAAAAATACACAAAGTATTGAATATCAAAAAATATTAAAGTCCTTAGCTAAATATTATAAAATGTTTGCTCACGACTTGGAAGCCATCTCGCGGCTCAAAAACAATATTACAGTCCTTAGAATGTTATTAACAATACATAAAAAAAAAACAAAGTCTTTATTCATAGTATTGAATGATAATTTATTTAATGTTTTTAGCTAAATATTATAAAATATTAGCCCTAGAATTGGATGACATCTCACGGCTCAAAATCAATATTAAATTCCTTAGAATGTGTTTATCTAAAATAATATAAGTGTAAACATAATTTAAACATGAATAAAATATCAAAAAAATATTAAAGTCTTTATCTAATTTTCATAAAATATTATCCCTAGTCTTGTATCTTCATCTCTCGCGGCGCAAAATGATAATAAAGTCTTAGATTTGTTTAGCTAAATATTATAGTGTAAACTGATAGAATCCGATAAAAAAAAGCACAAGTATGACTATCAAAATATAAGTCCTTAGCTGAAATATTATAAGACATAAAACTAAGCCCTAGTCTTGTATGCCATCTCACAGCTCAAAAACATTATTAAATTCCTTAGAATGTATTTAGCTAAAATATTATAAATGTAAACATGAACAAAATATAAAAAAATATTAATGTGTTTAGCTAAATTTTATAAAATATTAGCCCTAGTCTTGTATCTCATCTCGTGGCTCAAAAACAATGTTAAAGTCCTTAGAATGTGTTTAGCTAAAATATTATAAGTGTAAACATGAACAAAATATCAAAAAATATTAAAGTCCTTAGCTAAATATTATAAAATAGTAGCCCTCGACTTGGATGACAGTTCACGGCTCTAAATATTATAAAATAGTAGCCCTCGACTTGGATGACAGTTCACGGCTCAAAAACATTATTAAAGTCCTTAAAATGTTTCAAGCTAAATATTACACATCTTAGCCGTTTGCCTCGCATGCCATCTCCCGGCTCAAAAAAAATTTTTTTTCCCTGACAAATTTCGACCTTATATTTTCAAGCTAAATATTATAAAACATAGCCGCAGGTCAGGCATGCCCATCTCGCGGCTAACAAATATTCTTTTTACCTTAGATTGTTTTCAAGCTAGATTTTTCAAAACGTAGCCGCATGCCTCGCATGCCATCCCGCGGCTCAAAAATATTTTTTTTCCCTGGTTAAAAATCAGATGGGGGGTCTCATCGTAATTTTGTAGCCGCGCGCCAGACCCCTGCCTTCGGGCGTAAATTCATAAGTGCCTGGGGCTCAAAAATTTTGCCGCCAGAACCGGTAAATAATATCTACTTTAAGAAAATTAGTAAACCGGAAGTACGCTTTTACTGAACAGTTTTCGACGAATTTCATAAAAGTTGGTACATAAACTATAAAATCTGTCAATTATAATTTTGAGATCAGAGACATTTTCAGTGATAGCCTGCTTCATTTTGTGGTCCTCGACCGGTTTCGAGCGTTTGCCATCATCAGGATGTTTTTGTTGAATAGTGTAATAATATAGACTTGCACAGAGCAAATACAGTTGATACAACCACCACAACAATAATTTTGAGAACTGGAGTAAGAGAAAGTTGTGTGAGTGTTTTACACCAGATTTTTTACTTACTGAAGTGTTGTATTAATTATTTAATTTCCAATATTTTAATATGTAATTATACTTTATTCTCCAAAATTTAATATTTAATTCATAATTATATTTATGTAATTTGTAAAATGTATGGGGGCTGGATTTCTCTAGTTTTAATATTGCTATACGTAGTAAATTCCTTTATTTATTTATTATACATATATACGCACACATATGACCCTTTCGTTTAATAGCTTAATTCAATCTATTGATTTATGGATGTTCCACGAATTAATTTTACATAATTTGTAATTACACTTAGTATTGTAAAGAAACCTATTTTTATATTTCTGTCAAATAGAATTAACGGACATATTTTATTGCACGGAATTATGTAATTCTGATATCATACAGGATTATGACTTTAATTGTTTTAAAGCGGCTAATTAGTGCACGTGCATACATGTGTGTGTAAAAAAAAAAAAATCTGGGTGAAACACACACACAACTTTCTCTTATTGTAGTTTACAAAAATTGTAACAAATTTTATAGTTAGTAAAAGCAAATTTAATGAAATTCGTCGGTGTTTTTATGGAGAAAATAGTAAAAACTGTTCAGTAAAAGCGCACTTCCAGTTTACTAATTTTCTTGAAACTCGGAATTTTGGCGATTCTATTTATTTTTTAAATAATTTTTATTTATATTTATTTATAAATATTTATTTCTAATTAAGTCTGTTTGGATGATAGAATTGTATAATCTATCATTCAATTATACTTTATCAACTATGATAGCATTTTAGAGAAAAATATAACCCCAATCCTCCCCTAAAAGTGCCCTTAAATGAATTTCTCCAGAGAAATGTTTCAAATAAAAGTTGTAGATCTTTGTATACCTTAAAGACTTAATCATTTTAAAGATCTTCGTATGTTTAGTTTATATCCGAAGTTTCAAGAAAATCGCAAAAAAGTGAAAAAATATTTAGTAAAGTGGTAATGTAAACGCACTTCCGGTCATCGATTTTTTTTAAACTCGGAATTTCATCAACATACTTAATTCTAATTAACATTATTTAGATGATAGAATTACTTAATAAACTGATACAGCACTTCAGATGAAAACCTAACCCCACACATTCCCCAAAAGTGCCCTTAAATGAATTTACCCGGAGAAATGCTTCAAATAAAAGTTGTAGCTCTTTGTATGTGTAGTTGATAAACCAGGTTTAAAGAAAATCGTCAGAAAATCGCGAGAAAATCGCAAAAACGTAAAAAAAAAAACTAGTAAAGTGGTACTTTTCCAGGTTGAGGTGTGAGACAATACGTACTGCCTAAAACGAATATCAGTTTCTTTCTACACTTGGTCTCGTTTGTGAGCTACGCTGTTCACATCCTTATCATGCAACACACACCACACACACACATCACACAAACCCACACACACACACCAGACCATTTTGGTAAAATCACTGGTGTTGCTCAGGAGTTTCAAAACGGATATTTTTCGGTGGACTCGCATATCGAACTGACAGAGTTAATAAGCTTGCTCTTACTAGGAGTAAGAGAAAGTGAAAGAGAGAGAAAAAAGAAAAATGAGTGTTGTGTGTGCGCGTGAGAAAAGAAAATTAATTGGTCGGGAGGGTATCCTCCCTGCCGCCAAATTGGAATTCTTTTAAGACAAAGTGTTATTAGGGTTAATTCATTTGAGTTGCGTTACGTGTCTTTTTTTTCTTTGTCTTTTTTTTTTTATGTTCTTTGTAGATTCTGAAGAGGTAACGTTAGCGCAAAAAGAAGAGAGGGTTTACTTAAAGGGCAACATCCTAGGGATGGACCACCACCAAGAGGGATGGTTACATTTATTTATTTTTTCTTACTCCTTCCAAATTTGTAAGTATTGGAAATTGTGACAAACTTTGAAAATTATGTTTACCACCGGAAATTATTTTGCGGTTCCCTGAGCACAAGAAATATCTATTCTTAAATACAAAATTTTTGGCAACACACTAAATTCTTATAAATATTATATAGACGATAGAATGGTATGATATATTGAAATGGCACTTTAGAGGAAAGCATGACACCCCAAAACACCCCTTAAATGAATCTTTTCCCGGAGAGCGACACGCAGGGGGCATAGCACAATAGATCGTCAAGGTCACAGGTGCATCGTACCTCCTCCACAAAAATTTTAAAAAAGAAAATGAACAAATTCAATTAAATCTCTCGCTGTTTTTATGGAGGAAAACTGCAGAAAACAAAAAAAATGTACAAACGCACTCCAGTCATCCGATTTTTTTCAAACACGGAATTTCAACAACATATTTAATTCTAATTAATATTATTTAGATGACAGAATGGTTAAATAAACTGAAACAGCACTTTAGATAAAAACCTAACCCCACCCCTCCCTTTAAATGAATTTTCCCGGAGAAATGTTTCAAATAAAAGTTGCAGATCTTTGTATGTGTAGCGGATATACCAAGTTTCAAGAAAATCGTTGGAACCATTTTTGAGAAAATCACAAAAATGTGAAGAAAAACCATTCAGTAAAGTGGTAATACCGGTTGAAGAATTCCGACAGACAACTGTCCGGATCCCTGGTGATACCTAAACGGGAATATCAAGTCTGAACTTTCTGCGATTTTTTGTTTTTGAGTAATGCTGTTCACATACACACATACACACACACACACACACACATTTTCTAAAAACCACTTATGTGAACTCACGGGACCTCAAAACGTATATTTCCGGTGAAAACTCTATTTTGGAAAATTTGACACGACGACAACCCTTCCTCTACTGGGAGTGAGAGGAAGTAATAATGGGAGTTTATATGAAGAGAATGACTAAATGAGCCAGTTTCTCCCCTACAAAGGAACTTTTTGGCTTCAGAGATACTTTCCGTGATAGCCTGCTTCTTTTGGTGGTCATCGATCGGTTTCCGGGCGTTCGCCCTTCATCAGCATATTTTTGCAAAACATTGTGATAACACAGACTTGCACAGAGCAAATTCAGTAATACACTGATTTTTTTTTTTTAAGTGTTTTTTGTTATGACTTAACTAGGTTAAGAAGGGGTTCGTTATACCTGCGTGGGCAAACACATGTTTTTCCTTTTTGGGCTATTGTACATTGTTCCTTTTGTGTTTACCCACGCAGGTATAACGAACCCCTTCTTACTTTAGTCACGTCATAACAAAAACACTTAAAAAAAAAAATAGTGTATTAACTGAATTTGCTCTGTGCAAACCTGTATTATCACAATGTTTTGCAAAAATATGCTGATGAAGGGCGAACGCCCGGAAACCGGTCGATGACCGGCCTCCTGGTGGTGTAAATTGACGCAAGTAGTCAGAAAACCCTGTGGCCACCCTGGGGACTAAACGTACCGGAGGTAACTTCCTTTCAAAATAAAAATAAAAAAGATAAAGGGAGACAGATAGATAGACGTACTGGACTGAGAGAGTGTGAGATGCAAGGGAAAAATATTTTCCTATTATTTGCGTAGTGTGCTAGACAACTGCTATCTATATGGAGACTAGGCTGTATTAGAAGTAGACTACGCTGCACGGGACTGGCCCATTACATCTGAAAATTATTCATTCGCCCAGACTAGGAGCTCTGTTGGCCAGGCCGGCATGCCCGCTTCTACTCAGCACATGGCATGTTAATATTTAAACAGATAGCGAACCTCTTTAATTAACAGCCTATAAAGCGGCAGACTACTTTACCCAATTTAGTCTTTAAACTATCCTCACTATAAAAACATACCTGCTCTGAGCTCCTCATAACAATAAAAAATCTAACAGTGCACCCCGTACAATCCACCCGGTATAAAAAGAAAAATCAAAGCACAAAACTTGAATTAAATTTCAATAATATATCACGAAACAAGAAATGATTTTGGTATTGAACAAATATTTGAGAATTAACGTCGCAGATTCCTCATACAATCCGCCAAAAAAAAATCTGGTATGAAACACTCACACGACTTTCTCTTACTGCAGTTTCCAGAAATATAATGGACAAATTTTATAAAGTTTGTATATCAAATTTAATGAAATTCGTCCGGTGTTTTTATCGGAGAAAATCACGAAAACTGAAAAAACTGATCAATAAAAACACATTTCCACTTACTAATTTTCTTGAAACTCGGAATTTTGGCCATCTATTTATTACTAATTAATTCTGTTTAGATGGTAGAATTATATAATCAACTAAGATAACACTTTAGAGGAAAACATGACCCTACCCCTCCCCCAAAAACCCACTTAAATGAATTTTCTGGGGAAAATGTTACAAATAAAAGTTGTAGCTCTTTCTAAGTGTAGTGTCACATACTTAGTTTAAAGAAAATCGTTGGAACCGTTTTAGAGAAAATACCAGAAAACTGACAAATACTTTTAAATAAAAACACACTTCTGGTCATTTGATTTTCTTTAAACTCGGAAGATTTTCAACAACATATTTAATTCTAATTCATATTATTGAGATGATAATAGAAAACTGAAATAGCACTTTAGAAGAAAACCTAACCCCACCCCTTCCCCAAAAGTGCCCTTAAATGAGCACAGTTGTTGTTGGCAGTCTAAGTTGCTCATTGGAGTCCGGCCTAGGGTTATTAGTAAGATGTTCCATGACTTTCACAGAACCCTCTTGGGCATCTGGTTGGATCCCTTACTGAACTTTGTGGTTTAAGAAGACACACATCCACGTAATGCGGCTCATGCAGGATATCTTTTGTAGAGTCTGTGAGATAAAGGAGGAAACACCCATCCATCTTATGGCAGATTGCTAGGGTTGTGAGGAAATTAGGTTTAAGACCTCTGGAACAGGTTGTCTGTAGAAGAGCTTAGGCTATTTCCCTTTAAGGTTATTGTCCGAATTTGTTCGGACTGCGGTGAATCTTAAATATAGACCCGGTTGGTTGTTGTTTTTCTTGGGGCAGCAATATGAGCCCAGTAGGGCTTTGGATAGCGTAGGGTTTGGTCCCTCCCCACAGACAAATAATAATTATTATTATTATTAATTTGTTTGAAGAGAGGAGCTCAAAATAGATATTTCCGTTGAAAAACACAATTTCAAAAATTTCACACAATCCTGTTCCGACCTCTTATCAGCAGCAAGAGAATGTAATTAAGGGTTTAATTTTTTTAATTTATTTATAGAAAGATTTATATAATTAGACTGTATGATAGAATTATATATTAAGAATTTATTAAATGACTTCTATATATTTTTGGCAACGCTAATGAAGCGATGATGCGAATCGTGGAGCTCAATCGCCCAACCAGTGTATCTAGTAGAGCTCCTTTGAACTATTGCTCCACTGATCAAGATACACACGCTAACATAATACTCCTATCTCCTCACGGCCCACAAAACTGTTTACTTTCAGATATTCCTTTATTTAGTTATATAGTCAAATGTCTTTAACTCTAATTAAATTCTTTTACTACTGGTAAGTCCAGTGGCATCAGACACAAAGATTTCTGGCAATATCTATTTAACCGGAAGTGCGATTTTGACTGAATAGTTTTATTTTTATTTTATTTTTTCAGTTTTCAGGAGTTTCTCAAAAATAGTTTCAAACGATTTTGTTTAAACTTCGTATACTATCTACACACCTATCTCTACATACCTATCACTTTTATTTGAAACATTTTCCTAGGAAAATCGTTTTTTTTGGGGGGTTCTGGGAAGAGTAGCGTTATTGTTTTCCTCTAAAGTACCAGATCAGTGTATTACATGGTTTTTACACCTACAATAATATATTATTGATTGAATCCAGGTGCATAATGGCTGGGCCTAAGCCTGTATGGCTTTATCCCCCCGTTTCCCCCCAATTATCCCCCTAATTAATCTCCCCCGGTAGTCTACCGTTAATCTGCAATAACCCAAGATATCCTCTGACACCAACTCAGCCAGGCAATCCCGCGAGAGTGGTGCCCTCCCGAATACACGAAACCTAGTGCCAGCGAAACGGGGACACTAACATAAGTAGTGGTACACCGTTGCCCTGACTCTATCATCACAGTTCTGGCAAATGGGACTAGACGTCGTCCCTATATTATGCAAGTGACTAGACACCACATAATATTAGTACGTATTAGAAGCACTTAAAGATTTCCCAAATTTGAAGAAAATCAGTTTCCCTACCGGATGTGCAATTTTACAGAATAGTTTTGGAATTTTCTCGAAACCTGTTGCAACGATTTTCATTAAACTTGGAATAATTGCTGCATAGATAGAGACGTATCACTTTTATTTGAAACATTTTTCAGAAAAATATATTTTAAAGGGGTGTCAGTTAGATTTTAAAATTAATTTTGCATAATCTTTCCTATATTTCGTCATAGAACGTTCCACTTAGGTATACTATTAAAGCAAAAAAAAATCTACCACCGTTTTTATGGCCAGCTCAATTGAACATTGTAATGTTGCTATTTTATGGAACATTTATTTGATTAATTGTATTAATTAGAGTAAGACAAAGTTGTGTGAGTGCTTCATACCAGATTTTTTTTTGTTAATTAGAGGACTTCAATATATGTGTTTCCTGTTTTCAAAATTTGACACGATCGCAAAGTAATAATATATTTTATGTATGTAGATATTAAATACGAAGCTGCTAGAGAAAATGGAACAGTTTCAGACTTTGTAGAAAATCGTTGCATTAGTTTAATATTAGGCAATTTATTTGTTGCATCTGGCGCCAGACCAATTTGGAAGATAAATATCGCTAAGTTATGTAAATATTATAGGTTAGTGTGGATATTGGCTCACACACATTGGAACAATTAGAAATGTGCCTAAGGCCGCACATAACAAACATAAAGCCAGTTATCAAAATATTATAATACACAAGCGCCCTACGTTGGGCTGTACACTAATCTGGCCTGGACTTTACTGGCTGCTAGAGATTTTGCTTATTACACGCAAAGCACAACTTAATACCAGCCAAATATGGTGTACCGTGGGGCCATACTCTATACTATCTCTTCTGTATCCGATATCAATTTCTCCTATATTACATCCGTGGGACATATGTGTACCTCATAATCTCAGCTACATATTACCTTACACTCTGACCAGCCACAGTTTATTTTCACTTACGCCCTTTTATCAACAACTTTCACAGACAAGTAATCTACTTTTAATATAATTCGCTGGCTAAATGATACCTTGTAATGTTAATTTTTGAACTAACTCTTTAATTTGGATTAATGTAAAAAATTAAAATGAATGAAAAAATTAAACAATTTTTACTTCTTTTTTTTGCAGCGCTACACTAAGGATCCCGACACGGTGGTGCATCGATGCAATCAGATTTTGAATGGTCTTTTGTCCGTTCGGCATCCTCCATCTTCTTGTAAGACAATGCGGAGCTTTTGCAGAGTAGTTGCAGGCTAATAACACGAGCTCTAATACGCCTCCTTAAGCATGCCCCTGTAATAGCAGAGAGAGAGACAAAATGACAGGACCATTCTCTCGGACTAGAGTAGGAGGAACCACATAAATACAGCGACGGGAAACAGATAGGAGAACAGTTCATACTACAGAGTTCATACAACTGAGGTCACTCGCCAGTCACTACTACGTGTCATTACCCCTTTTCTACTCTACCATACTCTATCATTTCAAGTGTACAGTCCAGGCAGTCAGTGTCACTTATTATATTATAGAGTGTTAACCATATTCTCTTTATACATTCTAACCAGACCATTTCTCTCCTTCAACAACCCCATTATATCCCCATCGATGTGCTCTAGTACGGTTTCCAGCAGGTCTTTTTGCAGGAGAACATGTTCTCTTTTTTAAAGAAAATTCTTTTGTTCACACTATAATAGGGTTTACAGGGAGAGAAATTAGTGAGGAAGGGTTTTTGAGAAATAAGCTAGAATGAATGCTGAACACTGTATAATTAACTAGAGACAGAAAACTGCCAGGATTTGCACATAAATAGAAATTAGGTAGCGAGAAATTTAGACTGAGTAAAGAGAAGGGGAAGTAGTTGGTTGCTGACGCGTTGTTAACTGTTATATAAACTGTTCTAAAGACTGCCCCTTGTATGGCTAGCGCAGCCGTATATATACAGAGTCTCCCACTCGGTCTGGCCTAAGTAGCGAGTGAGATTCTTAATTTTGTGTATGTGTGTGTGTCACTCTCTCTGCTTTAGATCCCTCTCTTCGGACCCTATTACAACACTCTTTTTTCAAATATGCTCAAATTTTTTTCTGTTTTTTGGATTTAGCCGAATTTTAAATAATTTGTTATACAAAAACACGGTGCATACATATAAAGCCGAAACTGGCACGTTCGTCAATAATTCATTTGTCTTGTTTTACTACTACACGTACTTTCTATCAGTGACACATATCAAGACTTATTTTTTTGATTGTTACATGATTCATTGTCAGTTGGCTTCCAGCTGCCAGCTCTGGTAATGTTTACGGTTTTTGTTGAACCCTGTTCTCATACACTTCCTCTGTAATTGCAATAAAAAACGTTAATCTGACGTGTAAATAAAAAGGTGAGTAAGTTTCCAGTCATAATAATAGCAATATTATTATAAATTCCGGTTAATTGCTTTGATTTTTTTATTTTTGTCCTGAAATGAGTAAAACGGAAGTGTTTGTTTATTGAAGAAAACTACGAACTAAGTTTAAATGCTTTTTTAAACCATCACTAAAGTCCAAAAATCGGGAGGCAATATGCACGGTTTGTAAATACGTCAGTTTCATCCGTACATGTGATTTTCTTACTACAAAAATGTTCACCTCTGGATCACAAAGGTTCAGCTGTTTGAAGGAACTTTAGCGTTTTACACATTAATACACCATTTTTAGTTTTTTTAACTCTGAATCTTGCATAAACAAATTTTTAACAAACATTATTTTGATGATTCCGGAAGTAGCTAAGCGAATTTCAATTGAAAAGACAAAAAAACTAAATGTACCTATCGCAGATAATGTTATCGGCTCCATATTTATTAGAAAATATAATGCAATCATTGTCTTAAATACCCTTTTTATCAGGTTTTAACTGATAGCAATATAATCAAGACGCAATAAAATTATATATTTTTGAATAATGTCCTTTTTTTTTTTTGTCTTTCCCAGTTGGTAACTATAGGATTCATGCCCCGGAAAACGTGCACGTGGCCAATCGATCACATTTATAACCGATTTTGCTTCAAGAAGCGGGATGACAACTCTAGCTGTGTATGGTGTGGCGTTTTCATTGCATTAGCATGAATCTGACCTCGATAAATGGAGCAAACGGTATGGAGTGTCTCTTGAAGAACTTCTTCAACATACCTAGCAGCGGTCACTGCATTCTCCTTGTAGGGAATTTTGGCAATTTATTTATTTCATCAACTATGATAGCACTTCAGTGGGAAACATGACCCCATCTTTCCTCCAAAGCCCCCTTAAATGACTTTACCCGGTGAAATGTTTCAAAATATAAGTTGTAGCCTTTAGTATGTGTAGTTGATATATATTATTTTTAAGAAAATTGTTGGAGATGTTTTTGAGGGAATCAGTGAACTAGCACTTCCGGGTGAACGATTTTTTACGAAAAGTTTATGGTACTTTAAAGGAATATTGAGTTTGAACGTTCTAAGATTTTTCGTTTTTGAGATATGCTGTCCTTCGCACAGACAGACCAATTTTGCTAAAATACTGCCACTTTCTATAACAGGCTTTCCACAAAGAGCGTTGGGATTCCCAACAAAGGCTCCATAACAACTGTTTGTCGTCGCACCGGTCATCGCTAGACAAAGCAAGCCAAGCCGTTGTTATCCACAAGCAGCAGTCCATAGGATCTTACTTAGGTATTTAATAACCATGCAAGAAATCAAAAATTGAGTAATCCCACAATGCTAACTTACAATACCATCGACATTGTCAAAATAAAATAAAAACTAAGTACATGAAGCTCTAATCACTTTTATTAGAAAGATTTGTTCCAAGAAATGTGATCTTTCAAGGTTACTAGTGGATCTGAAAGAGATAGTAATGTGAGTGTTTCACACCACACGTTTTGATTTATTTATTTATTAAATTCATAGCATATGGATAAAGAAAGTGTGATATGCAGCGCCTTCTAAATCGCGCCCTCTGTGTAAGGTCTCCGCAGGAAGTTATCAACTTTTCATGTGTTGTTATTAAGTTTGAAAATTTCTGGCGGCATGTTATTTATATGTAAATGGATATCTCTTTGAGTGTTGACAAGATCAAGCCCAGCCGCCCTTGGTTGCCGCCTCCTTAAACTTCCTTCACAACATGGCGTTCATTTAAATCAACCACAGTCAACCCGTTGCATTTTTTTTCTACTTACATACATATATGCTAAAATATATTACTAACTGAGATAAGTACACCCAAAACTGACGGGCAATTTTTTTTTTTATTGAATAAAAATAGCCAGTAAGGCTGTGAGGTGTTAAGGGTTATCCACAATGAAGTGGCAGTTCCAAGAATAGCAAGATCCCGTCAGCTTTGTCTCCAAGGAATGAGGGGGAAATATCTCGGTTCGACAGAACAAGCTCCTCCTATGTATTCTAAATAAATAAACTTACATATTCCACCGCATCTGATACAAAGCTTCGGGCAAAATCCAATCAACCAACAGTTTTGGGCGAATTACCCCTCTCCCCGAAAAACTGCTCCAACGATTTTTTTTAAACTTCCTGTATTATCTACATACATCAATACTTATAACCTTTTATTTGAAATATTTCCCTCGGAAAAAGTCAAGTTTATTGGGGAATGCTGGGGGGGGGGAACAGTAGCGTTAAGCTTCCCTCTGTAAAGTACCAATTCAATACAATGTATGGTTCTACCATTGATAGAATGATTAAACATTTTTTTTTTTAAGAGAACTCAGTTAAGCCGGAAGTACTTTACAATTATAGATTTCTGAGTTTTTTGGAATATTCTGGAAGGTTATGTCTTTGGTGCGAACACTATTTCCCAACAGCCTTGCTGGAAAAAAGCATCTACATCGCACTTTCAGTAGCGCGCATATTAATCCGCATAATGATTGAATCCAAAACAGTGGACTTACTTAATTAAAAGAGACAGATAAGTTCACGCCACGTGCATATCAAATCCGTTGGGTATCTCTAATCCGCCATTATTCACTGCACTTAAATATAAACACGTGATTTGCTATTTTATTTCAAATAAAATGTAATCATCGGAGACATTTTCCATGGTAGCCTGCCTCATTCTGTGGTCATCGACCGGTTTCGGGCGTTCGCCCAGTCTAATGGATGCGATTTTTCAGAGCAGTGTGACAACACAGACCTTGCACATGAGCAAATCAGGTAACACTTGTGTTGTAACACTGTGTTGTCACACTGTGTTGTCACACTGTGTTGTCACACTGTGTTGTCACACTGTGTTGTCACACTGTGTTGTCACACTGTGTTGTCACACTGTGTTGTCACACTGTGTTGTCACACTGTGTTGTCACACTGTGTTGTCACACTGTGTTGTCACACTGTGTTGTCACAACAATTTTTTTTTTTGTTTTTTCTATTTTCTTGAAAACAGCTTCAGCGATTTTCTAGAAACTTGGTATATCAACTACACATATAAAGAGCTACAACTTTTATTTGAAACATTTGTTTGGGTAAAGTCATTTAAGGGAGTCTTTTTTAGGAAGAAAGAACGAAGAGATTCGGATGATGGAGAAACCAGAGGAGCCAGAGAATTGACAGGAAAGCCCTGAAAACAAAGGCTATGTAAAAGGAAGGGGAGGACAGATGTCCGGAGTAACAAGAACAGACAGGATGTTCAAGGTGGAGAGAAGAAAGAATAAAGAGGTTGGGTTGATGAAGGAGCCAGAAGAGTCCCTGAACGGTGAGAGTTGAATGATTAGAAAACGGGGAAGACCAAGAGCTTTATGGAGAGCAATGATCTATGATAAAAGGAGTGCGGCCTCGAGTGGCAGGATTGGCTGGATCGGGTGATATGGCAGAGAAATACGAGAGAAATGAATAGTGGAAATGCCTTAAAGATTGTCCTAGTTGCTGTCCGACACAACCTTCCCAAATCACCACAATGGCTTCCCCAGCATAGGACTTGGAAGTTTACCGGATAAGATCTAGAGATATAATAATTAATGCAGGAAATAAAATTGAAAGTGAATATCTCCACCTTCACCACTCCCTAGGGAGTAACGTTGCAAGGTTTGAGTAAGGCTACACTGTGCCCGATAATGACGCGTACGCTGTAGTCTGTAATTATGCCCAGCAGCTGTGAGTACCCTGTCATCTTCGCCCCCAACTACTCCACCATTTTGGTTTTCATGCATCACCAACTCTAACATTCAACTAATGCCAAACTACCTGACTTTAAAGTATCCTCTAATCTTAGTGTGTGCTTTTACTACTAGCAAGGGGAAGTATTACAATCGGGTCATATTTTGGAAATTGAAGCTGACAAATTTTATAGTTAGTATACCCAGATTTAATGAAATTCGTTGGTGTTTTTATGGAGAAAATCACAAAAACTGAAAAAAATGTTCAGTAAAAACGTAATTCTGCTTTACTAATTTTCTTGAAACTCGAAATTTCGGCAATCTATTCATTTTTAATTAACTTTGTTTGGATGTAGAATTTGCATAATCAACTAAGATAGCAGTTTAGAGGCAAACATAAACCTACCCTTCCCCCCAAAACTCCCTTAAATGACCCGAAGAAATATTTCAAATAAAATTTGTAGCTCTTCTTTATGCGTAGTTCACATATTCAGTTTGAAGAAATTCGTTGGAGCCGTTTTAGAGAAAATAGCAGAAAACTGAAGAAATACTTTTAAGTAAAAACGCACTTCCGGTCATCTGATTTTCATCAAACTCGGGAATTTCAACAACATATTTAATTCTAATTAATATTATTTAGATGATAGAATTGTGTAATAAACTGAAGTAGCACTTTAGAGGAATAACCCAACCCACCCTTCCTCGAAAGTGCCTTTAAATGTATTCTCGGAGAAAATGTTTCAACTATAAGTTTAGATCTTTGTAGGCGTAGTTGATATAAAAAGTTTAAAGTAAATCATTGGGAGCCATTTTCTAGAAAATGGCAAAAAAAATGAAAAAAAAAATCGTGCAGTGAAGTGGCAGGTAACATACGGTCCGGATCCCCATGGTGATACCTCAAACGGAATATCAAGTTTAAAACTTTTTACGACTTTTTTCATTTTTCAGCTATGCTGTTCACACACGTACGCTGGAACAGACCATTTTCTAAAAACTAATATTTTGGGGACTCAGGGGACCTCAAAATAGATATTTCCGGAGATAACTTGTTATAGACAATTTGACACGATTACAATGCTTCCTCTAACTTTCCGGAAAAATTGATTTTATAGTTTGTTTTTTTAAGGTTTAAATTTTAACTACCACTTTGAGCTATACAGAGATAATCTAGAAACTCCGGGCCCTCTAGGAGGTTCAGCACTTAGACCTCAGCTGAGCCCATTGTGCAACCCGTATAGACACCTCACATCAGCCCTGTATCATTAAAAAACGCCAGGGCTGAGGCGAGTGAAATTTCTGATTCCGCCTTCGGCTCCAAATTGTGGACGCGAAATTTCAGGAACGTCTGCGAGCATAGTGCACGCACTCTCCAAGAACGTGAAACGGTGTCTCATTCTTGTAAAGTGGGTCCTCAGAGAGACCCTTATTATGCATATGTTTCCTTGAAATGCAATGCCCTGTAACTAGGGCATTAATTCTCCTTAGCTCAACTTTCGTTCTGCAGAGGATATAGTTTGTGCGAGTCTTTGAGGGGCCCTCCAAGAAAAGCTCAAAGTGCCTCAGTCCCGCAATATTTTTCCAATATGTTGTATGTTTGCGTGTTAGCCATTTTTCAATGGCCCCACTGGTAGTTCTGTAAGAGATGGCGCAGAAAGGCTCCGGACCAATGGGCGTCATGAGGCGCCCTCCTTC
>JAAEAF010009964.1:0-39822 GCA_011037195.1 Triatoma infestans
GGGAGAGGCGATGAAAGGGTAGCTCAGAATGAGGTGCAAGGGAGAATGGGTGAGAACCTTTCGGGGGATCACACTACGATTGAGGATGAGATTTGGCGAGTGAACCGATTTCTGCTATCTAAACTCGATGAGACGAGCAAGAAATGGGGTTTTGAGAGGGATTGTGAGATCAGTATTGGCAGTATAGGGGATGATATATCCTCAGAGCCCGTTCTAGGGGCGGGCAACCCGGACATTTGTCCGGGGCGCTATTTTGGCTGTAAGTGTGGGAAAATATTTTTGTGTTAAATATTCAAATTTCACAAATATTTACTATATTATTGAAAAATTATCGCAGAATTTGTAAAGGACGATACTTGAACTTGTTTGAACAAGCATATACTTCTCTGAACAAAATAGCATTAGCACGCAAACAGAGTGCTGCTTCAGCTTGTGTTTGAACATGCATGGACCTGCTTAAAAAAATATATACACTACTGGTATAAAGTTTGGGACCACCTAAAATAAAAAATGTATTATATTTATTTTTGTTAATTTAATGAAATAAAATGCCAATAATTCATAAATATTATATTTAATCTATACACAATAATATACGCGATAACAAATTCATTACAAACTGTAAATCTTTCCCAAAAATAAATTTCGACTAAACGGCTTTTTTATAAAAAGTGACCACCTCTCCGCTTAATTACTTCTCTTATAATTCTAGACATTCTCTCAATCAATTTATTGATTGTTTGGAATTCAATATTACTCCACACACTGCACAGTATCTGCAGAATAGAGTACTTATTACAGAATACAGAGCATTTGGAGAATTAGGGCACTTGACACGAACTTTTCCATCTAGCTCATCCCACAAAAGTTCAATTGGGTTCAAGACCGGGATTGCGAGGGCCAGACCATATTGACACATATTTTTCATCTTCTTTTTCCTCAAGATATTGTCTACATAATTTGGAAGTATGTTTAGGGTCACTGTCCTGGTACATAATGATTTTTTCCCAGGGTAAGACGTGATTTTCTAAAATGCTTTTATAATTTTCTTTTTTCATTATCCCGTCAATACGGACGAGATCACCTATTCCATAGCCTGAAAAACATCCCCAAACCATGACCGAGCCCTGTCTGTGCATAGCGGTGGGTATTATGCATTATGGATGTAGTTTTTCTGAGCTGGAAGGTTCCTCCAACCTTTCACTGTGAAGTCTTTTATTTCAAGCCCACTCTGAACGTTTCTTCTTGTTTGCACCCTTTAATAATGGTTTCAGCGTTGCAACTCTTCGTATTAAGTTCGCTTGGCGAGATTGCATTGTATGATAGCAAGCTCTCTATCAATCCAGTAGCAATGCTTGTGACGGCAATTTGCAGGACAATTAAAGTCTCGGGATAGAACACCCATCACAATTATTTGGAAGAATATTTTAAATCGGTATTAAATATAATGAATACATGTAACTTAATAAGAGAGAAAATAACTTAATTAATTTTAGAGTCACAATTAGCCCCCTTTAACAGATAATTGAATGATTAATAAATGACATAAAAATATAGAGCTAAGGAACAAATGTAAAATTTTTCTTTTTTTTAACTGCTTTAAGATTGTAATTGTTGTAGTTGAAGTTTATACTAAAAAATAAGTACTCTATTCTGACAAAACAAAAACAAAAAAATTCAAATTTTACATTTTAGTTGAAATAAAAAAAATAAAATGGTTAAAAACGAATAAAATTAACGTTTCTGAATTCACCGCCAGGTAACAGCACTTACTTAACCTAGAATTTGCAGTAGTTTAAATAATTGCCGCTAGAAAGCATAAGCTTCGAGATATTACAGCATTCTAGTTCAAAAATTTGCCACCCGATCACAGCGCCATCCTGTGATATAAAATTTTTTTCAATAGTTTAAAATGCGTCTTTGTGAAAGGACGGGAAGTGGTTAGCATTACGCAATTCCAAAAAAATCTTTGGAAGTAGCGACACCTAGTGACAAACCATATAACCATAAATAAAATTGATTTCTCAGTAGGTGTTGTTATCTGGTGGCCATGTTTATAACTACAAATATAATGATTTTAGTTACTTTATTAATTAGAAAACAAAACAAATCTGGTGTGAAACACTTACACCAGTTTCTCTTACTCCAGTTTACAAAATTGTAATCGACAAACTTTATAGTTAGTATACCAAATTTAATAAAATTCGTCGGTGTTTTTGTGGAGAAAATCACAAAAACTGAAAAAATTACTTAGATGTACATTATAATTGAAAAAAAGAAGCGTACACTTCATTTTTAAACTTGAAATAAATTAACATATTAATTATATTAATAAAATTCAAACATTTATTTATCTTTTTTCTACATTATATTTCTTGCGCAAGCTATTAAGATAATTCTTGGCATATTATAATATTATTTTGCTGGAATAATGCTTGATATGATATTTTTCCCTCCTTTCTTTTTCATGAGAGGGTTCAGATTTTTTGCATTTGTTTTACAGCTAGAAGCTATAGAGGGCTGGGAATATTAATATTATCGTATGTAATAACTTAGATACAATGTTAAAATGAGAAATTTAACACTATTGAAGGATAGGTTCAAATAGTAATCCATCCTATATAATCATTATTTTTATAAGCATTTATATGTAACTTCCAACATACAGTTCAAGAACTTTTATCTAAATCTTGTCAATAAAATTTACGGGCTAATTTCATTTGTGGGTATTGGATTGAATATTGTATTGATATAGTTTTGAAAGCAGCTTCAAAATCTCTTGAAATGGTTGGTCCAATTGCTTGAAACGTTTCTTGAGAAATTTCATTCAATATTTATTTGTTGCCTAAAGAAACTATACATATCTATGGCAAGAGATGACCTCTGCCGAAAGCTGGACAAAAATACAAACATTATAAGAAGAAACATTACAAACATTACAGCTTAATCTTCAAAGTAATAAAATAATATTTAATACTTGATTAATAAAGTAGATAGTAACAATGATTAAAAAAGTCTTTATTCATTTATACAAATTATTTTAGGGAAGGAGTTTGAGGGTTCTCCTCTTAGGTATTAAATAATACCTTTACAAACCTATGTATACCTTTCCTCCAAAGCCTCAGAGATAAAATAAAATAAGTGGTTTAACTTTTCTTTATTTTCTATATCTAGTAAGTTAGCAAAAACATAAGAACTGTGTGAAGGTAAATACCTATTTAACAACCTCCTTCTCAAACATTTATAATAAGGGCATTCCAAAATTAAGTGCATAATATTATCATTTTTGCCCTCCGCACGAGTAAAGCAACTCTTTTAGGATCAAATAAATGGGCTATTCCATTATAAAAAGTCCTGGGGGACGATCACGCTACTCAAATTTGAGCTATCAATCTGGTTTTAATGATATTGCACATAATATTTACATATGAACTACCATTAGCCAAGGGACATATCCATCTATAGTGGATGTTATATGAAGAGTTGAGTACTTCATTGACGTCAGTTTAAGAAAGATTTTTTAAGTTATTAGAGACCACGACCGCATGCTGCGCCTCCCAGATGTCCTGCGCTCCTATAGAATAAAGCATTTCTCTCACAAGAGCCACCCAATTAAAAGGAATGTCAGAACCATCCAAAAACTTCACAAGTCTTCTATAGCATATCTTCAGAGGTGAGCTGCTTTACATCGATAAAATCTTCAGCCAGAATCCAATAGATTTATTAAAAAAATTGGTTTTCACTTGCTCATTCAAGTTCCAGCGAACGAAACTACTGGGGACTTGTCGTGGCAGATTTAAGAGCAACTTTAAGAATTACAATTGGACACGATCGACTATAGTGAAGTAGTTGAAGGCCCAATTTTTTAACTGATCCCAACTTCTGATCGGTAGTGTATATATTCTTAAGGGGCGGCAATTTTTCTTTTTGTCCAGGGCGACGTAACCGCTAGAGCGGGCGCTGGTGTCCCATTTAAACGGGCCACTTTTGAAATAACTCCTAAACGAAGCAAGATATCTAAAAAGTGGACATAACGTTTGTTGAAGTATTTTCGCTCTAGTTTATGATGGTGTTGATGTTTTTTGACTTTATTGCCGCCTTATACCTTAAATCGGTGGTTGAAAGTGGCGATTTCCTTTTGACCCCCACTTTTTGCTACTGTATTGTAAACTATTAAAAAAATGTAGAAAAATGGCGTTAATTTCACTTCAATATTTCAAACCGTTGCCGTGATATTCAACCATAAAGATTCAATTTTCGTCGATTTTTCCTATTTGTTTGTTTCGTAAACTAAAATTAAAAGCAGATTTTTCTTATTAGTTTCGAATAAATAAGAGGGTTCAAATGCTAGTAAAACTTAGAAGCTATTTTAAAACCATAAGAAACTTATAAATTAGGTAAAACATCATTAAAACAAAACGATTTTCCAGTTTATTTACAAAAATCGATAAAAGAATATTTCCTATTTATTGAAAATGACCTCCTTGGCTTAAACGGCACAAGGCAGTCGCTGCCCAACATATGAAGTTGCTAATCGTATCATGTCTGCCGGAATTGCTAAGCAGGTTTGGATTAAATCTTCTCTAGTACTTGGTGGAAGTGTTCTGGAGTTGTTGATACCTTGGCATAAATTTTTTGTTTGAGATAGCACCAAAGAAAAAATCAAGAGGCTTGAATCTGGCGATCTGGAAGGCCAGCTTACCGGTCCCAGAGAAGATTTAAGAAGATCCGGACCTGCTTAGCTATTCCGGCAGACATGATACGATTAGCAATTTCATAAGTTGGGCAGCGACTGCCTTGAGCCGTTTAAGCCGAGGAGGTCATTTTCAATAAATAGGAAATATTCTTTTATCGATTTTTGTAAATAAACTGGAAAATTGTTTTGTTTTAATGATGTTTTACCTGATTTATGGTTTTAAAATAGCTTCTAAGTTTTACCAGCATTTGAACCCCCTTATTTATTCGAAATTAATAAGAAAATCCGCTTTTAATTTTAGTTTAAAAAACAGAAAAATAGGAAAAAACGACGAAAATTGAATATTTATGGTTGAATATCTCGGCAACGGTTTGAAATATTGAAGTGAAATTAACGGCATTTTCTTCTTTTTTTGTAATAGTTTTCAATGCAGTAGCAAAAAATGGGGGTCAAAAGGAAATCGCCACTTTCAACCAGCGATTTAAGCTATAAGGCGACAATAAAGTCAAAAAACATCAACACCATCATAAACTAGAGCGAAAATACTTCTACAAACGTTATGTTCAATAAAAGTCTGGTGTGAAACACTCACACTACTTTCTCTCTGAATTAAAAAAACACACTTTTAAATAACCCGAGCGAAATAAATTTTTCTTTCAGTTAATTTAAACTGACCAGAAACATTAAAAAATTCTTGGGGGTTCTGGGGCAGCAGTATCGTTAAGTTTCCCTAAGCGAATCCATGTTCTCCCTACCTACATTGGAATCAGGAGGTTTGGGTGGGCGTCACATTTTTGGGCCGCAAAGAGTTCTGTTAAGGCACGCATAGGTTTCCGTAAGGGGGGCATAGGTTTCTGTTGGGACGCGCATTGCTTTGCCAATACGACAATTTTTGGGCCGTCACGTTTTTAAGCGCGGATAGGTCTCGACTGGTGTACACATACGTTTCGGTCGGGGCGTGTATATGTTTCTCTTGGGGCGCTTAGGTTTCGGGCATAGGTCGCGTTTTTACCTAGAGCATTTTGTCAGGTTTTGGGCGGGTGGCGCGTTTTGATTTTTGTTCCTGAAATAACAAATTGTACCCAGGGCTCACTATATACTTATTTTCACATGATACCACCCCCCACTCCATCACTGATCACGTCATACACATTCGTAGAACCTCATGAGCCGAATGTAAGGCACTTAGTCCGTACAGTACACAATGTACGTAAACTACGGAAACTCTACCGTTTACAGACAAGGACAAACACAGAACACAAGCTAAGGTCTCCATCCTAAGCTAGTTAATGTGCATAAGCCAAGAGAGAAGGGAGCGATTAGCTCAGTGGTAACGGGTAGGACTAGCAACGCGGAGGTCACGGGTTCGAATCCAAGGCTGCTCGTAGATTTTCTCTTCCTAAGAGCCTCTACATTTCACTGTCTAGTGATGGGCAGTGTTGCCTGAAGCACTGCTCTGATGCCGGCAGTCAATGAGATGGCACAACAGATCTTTCAGGACGCAGAGCAATAATCACCTATAACAATCTAATCTAATCCAAGCAGAGAAAACATGTGGAGTCGCATGGCACATTATGGCCAGGAAGTACACTGGGCAAAAAAATTCGTCTGGGAAAGTAACGAACGGGACGAGGAGAAACCCGTAGGACGGCGCAAGTGCCCAACCTGAAATAAAGTGAAAAACGATTTGGAGCTAGTGTTCCGTAGATTACGAGGAGTTTTTGCGGGTAGGGTTTTGAAGGCAGAGCACTTCCGCGTGCATAAACCATTGTTCTGTCGGCTTTCTGCAGTTGGTCCGTCCCAGTTCAAGCCATAAGACTCCTTCCAGCGGTCCCACAAGGAGGCATGCATTAAGCCATCACCACAGAAGCTAAAGTCAGACCAGCTTGTAAGATGCTTACTAAACTTCGATTAATCCGCTATCGCAAAACCGATCCGCCGATATTGGTACCAAAGGAGAGTTCGCACCCACGGCTCACTATATGCTAATTTCCACTTGTTACTAGCCCACCCCACAAATAGCTGATCACTAAGGTTACGTGATACACGTTCGTAGAATGTAGAACCCCATGAGTAGAATGTAGGCCCCTAGGGTATAGGGAACAATTGGCGGTTAGTAACTGACAATGTTCTCACAATAGCCTTTGCATAAGTGACTGGAGAATAACGTTATGCTCTACTCAGTGGAAATGCCGTGACTCTTCAGTTTACTATCGGGAAGTGGTAACTTTGATGAACGTACCTATTATTACAAGCGCAGATGTCATAGTTACAAGGTCTTCGGACCCACACCTCCGCCATTCGTGGCAAATAGGGGTGTGTGCCTCGACAGTAATACAATAGGGTAGACGTTTACCCGAATCCGCTTTGCGGTGGCCGGATATGGTGCTGAAGCGTCACGCATCTCTAGTGAGTAGAGCCCGACGTTTTTCTCCAACCATTATGCAAAGGCTAGTTATGAGAACATCCTCACTTACTCACCGCAAGAGGGTTTCCTATGCACTAGGTGTTCTACATTTAATCATGAGGTCCTACATTCTAGGAATTTGGATGAGGTAATCTTAGTGATCAGCGATGGCGTATGGGGCTAGTAACATTGAAAATACTTGTCTACGTAGCCATGAGTGCTCACTCCCATTTTAGGGACATTTTTGTCAGGGTTTCTGTTGTACGCGTAAATTTCTGATGGGTGGGTCACAAGGGGCAAGTGCAGACGTCAGGTTTTTAGGCGCGCATTGCTGCAGTTGGGGTGCGCAAGTTTTCGACCTTTCATTTCTCAGGTACCAGCCTTCGTGAAAACAAGCTCCCCAGAAAAGTTCACCTGTGCTATAGTTTCGCTATTTTTCCTCCCTATATATCTACACCCGAACTGGCCTCCACCATTAGAGATGTATTTCTTTGGTCGTAAGGTACAATTTTGGCCAGAAAGAGCATGTCAATGCATCACTAATGCTGGAGGCCAGTTCAATCAAGAGCTGTATTTAATGAGGAGTAAAATTTATAATAAAATAGTACTTTTCTTCTTATTCAATCAATCATTTGAATATCTTATAAAGATCATGATTTTCATTTCATAAACTTATAAAATATCACTCAGCAGAAAAACTGCGTTCAGTAAATTTTCTGTGACAAAAGATAGTAAGGAATCTATTTCATTAATGAAAACCATCACCTCCCCATTTGAAACCCAAATAGAGATATGGTGGCTTGTGATCTCGCTTCTGGAAGCACCAAAACAAATTGTCAATTACATTTGGTTTTCAACAAAAAACTACGGGCACGTATTTTTAGTTTTTTTCTAGCTATCTTAGTTTGCGATAAAAAGTCGTTATCCAAATACCTTGGGACACCCTGTATATGTAGAAATTGTGAAAATTTACTTTTTTTTTACTAATATTTTAATGTCAAAAGTAATTTTGGTTTCGTCTTTTCTGGCTAGGTATTTTACTTTGAAATAAAAATCTAAGTTAATATTTTTGTTATCAAATAATATATTGTAATCAAATAATACTTGATAATATTTCAATAAAAATAAAAACATCTCAATTATTGAATAAATGGTTTCTTTTGTAAAAGATTGATATTCAGTTAATATTCTGAAGAACCGTCATTTAGACTGGTTTGGTCAAAAAATAACTGTTTTAGGGCCCGGCTGCGACAGCCAATATTTTGAGCAGTCAGCCAAATCTAGTCTGTGCTCTAAAACCAACAGCTAGTCGTGGCGAATTTTGGTTCAGAAAGCAAAATGCATGTGGCATTTTATAAGTGGGCGGAGATTGAGGCAACCACAATACATTTGCCTTGCGGCCGTGGCGGCGTGCTGGCTGCCGTGCAATCGGCACGTTCTAATGGCTGCCGCAGCTAGCAATTCTTGGCTGCCTAGTGCGCGGGAACCTTACTACTGATAATTCTGGTGTTAAAAACCATCTGGTTAGAACTATTGACCCTGTGTTATAACCTGCAACGAGAGATTATGCTGTTTCACATATTCTTCAGCAGTATTGGCTGTTTTATACCCGTTTTTCCAAAAACCATTCTACTTTCGAAACTTAATTCGCATTTTCAAAATTTATTTAAACAAGTCTTTATCCTAGTAAATATATTCGGAGACATTCAAGTAAAAGGTTTTAAATGGTAGAAGTAAAGATAGGCAGAGGCTTCATTTTCGTATACATATTTTTCTTCACATTCTTTAATAAAAACAAACTAAAGACTTTAATAGTAACAGACTCTATAGCAATTCGTGAATATTATCTGTATTCATCTTTAAAAATATACATTTCTTTAAAACGATTAAGGATATGATAATTATATTCGATGAAAAGTGGGAAGTGGAAAGTAAAAAAAAAAGAAAATAATAATAACAAACAATTTAATTCATCAACAATTTACTATCTTTACACATCACTATATCTATTATTTACAAAATAACCTCCAATTATGCATGCTTCCTGCAGGATCAGTAATTCTTTACCACGATCTGAAATATTATTGATACCATTATTAGTTTTGTTGTTCTTTACGACCACTATATTTGACATTGTCAAATGGATATTGAGGTTTGGCCAGAGAAACAGACTTTTTCAAATTTTGACCGTTTCGGTAAATTTTTTTCAGGGTACAAATATTACTTTCTTTAATTTATTAAAAACTATAGTTCAACGTGAGATATATCATCACCAAGAGTTGGATAATGATATATTACGCTTGGTGATGTTATAACAAGTTAAATTATAGTTTTTTAAGAAATTCAATAAAAAAAAAAAAAAAAAAATTATCCTGACTGAGAAAATTAATTTGCGCTAACCTCAATATCCATTCAATTGCGCAAATTTTGAAGATAGTCCAAACATAAAAAAAAAGAGCTAAAGTTTTTTTCACTGCATTGGCTAAAATGTCTGTTTTTACAAGAAAAAATCTGGTGTGATATACTCACACAACTTTCTCTTACTCCATTTTTCAAAATTGTGATTGACAAAGTTTATATTTAGTATATCAAATTTAATGAAATTCTTCGGTATTTTTATGGAGAAAATTGCCAAAATTGGAAAAACTGTTCAGTAAAAACGCACTTCTTGACTGATTGCACTAATTTTCTTGAAACTCCGAATTTTGGTAATCCATTTATTTCTAATTAATTTTGTTTGGATGGTAGATTTGTATAATTAACTATGATAACACTTTAGAGAAAAGCATAACCCCACCCCTCTCCCAGAAACCCCCTTAAATGACTTTACCAGAAGAAATGTTACAAATAAAAGTTTAGCTTTTTATATGTGTAGTTCACATTCCAAAATTAAAGAAACTGGTTGGAGTCGTTTTAGAGAAAAGTAAAAAAAACGACTAGTAAAGTGATACTTCCGATTGAGGAATTTTGACAGATAACTTAATGTCGGAATCCCATGTTGATAGGTATTTACTTATCCATGGTTTAGGTAAACGGAATATCAAGTTTCAACTTTCTACGGTTTTTCGTTTTTGAGCTATGCTATTCACATAAATCCATACATACATACATACATACACACACACACACACACACACACACACACAGACCATTTTCTAAAAACCACTTTTTTGGGCTCGGGGGACCTCATAACGGACGGATATTTTCAGTGAAAACTCGATATCGAAAATTTGACACTATTACAATACTTCGTCTTACTAGGAGTAAGAGAAAGTAGTAAAAACAGGTAAAAAATTGCGAGCAAATTTTACAGACTTCTTTGTAAACTGCACCAATCACCGCACCTCTTACCCTTACCCTACACTATATGTTATTTCTGGTTTTTAAAATTATTTGGATTTTATCCATAACAGACATTAGGCGCTTGCTAGCTAGTGCATCTCAAATCAATTGCAGATAAATTGCAAAATATTTTTTAAAAACGGAAATAACATGAAAAGCCTATTACTTTCCCTTACTCCTAGTAAGAGGAAGTATTGTAATCGTGTCAAACTTTCGATATTGAATTTTCACCGGAAATATCCGTTTTGAGGTCCCATGAGTCATAAAAGTGGTTTTTAGAAAATGGGCTGTGTATGTATGTATGTGAACAGCATAGCTAAAAAACGAAAAATCGCAGAAAGTTTAAACTTGGTATTCTGTTTAGGTTCACCATGGGATCTAACAGTACGGTATCTACAGCAGTTTACTACATAGTTTTTTTCATTTTTTTTGCAATTTTTTAAAAATAGCTCCAATGATTTTTTTTAAACTTCCTATATCAACTACACATATAAAGATACAATTTTTTTTTAAACATTTCTCTGAGAAAATGCATTTAAGGGCATTTTTAGTGAAGGGGTGGAGTTAGGTTTTTCTCTAAAGTGCTATTTCAGTTTATTACACAATTCTATCATCTAAATAATATTAATTAGAAATAAAGTGATTTTCAAAATTCCGAGTTTGAAGAAAATCAGATGACGTAAAGTGCGCTTTTACTGAATAGTTTTTTCAGTTTTGGCGATTTTCTCCATAAAAACGACGAATTTCATTATATTTGTTATACTAATATAAAATTTGTCAATTACAAATGTGAAAACTGGAGTAAGGGGCAGTTATGTCAGTGTTTCACACCAAGAGTGTATCAACTAAATTTGCTCTGTGCAAATCTATGTTATCACACTGTTTGACAAAAAGCATCCTGATGATGGGCGAACGTCCGAAACCGGTTGATGACCACAAAAAGGAGCAGGCTATCACGGAAAATATCTCTAATACTTTCCAGCTCTGCGGAACCAACCACAACAACATCTTATCAGTAGGTTGCCGTTGTGACTCAAAACTCTACCAATATCTGGAAAAACTCGTCTTGTCTAACTGCAAAATTCGAGAAAGCTTTGCAATCTGGATCTGAAAGTTTGGTATTTTCTGCAAGCAAAGATACTTTTTTCTTATAAAATCACTTCTATTAGCAGGAAGATCTACGCACATCAGTGACAAGAGACTTTTATTAGAGAGAATGCAACGAGTATAACTTGCAAGATTTTATTACAGGACCATTATCTACACAATAAAATAACATTTCTTGCCACTTAAGATCTTTCACCTTTCTTTGAGTGACAACATTTTTTGCCCTTGATGACCCCCACACCGCAAGTAATAAGTTCCTCTATCAGCTCTCCGATCAATACTACTAGTAATATTTTCTTGGGCATTAGAGCTATTGCATTGGCATATCACTATATGAGCTTCCGTCTTAGGTAAGTACAAATTACAGAGATTATGGACGTATGCAAAGAGGTAATGTGAGGCCTGATCCTCATATAAAAAGTCAATATTATATTGTTATATTAGGCTAAATATACGCAGATATAGAATTAACGTACTTAACCTAACTGTAACGGTCAAAAAATAAAATGTTTCAGATCCTGAGTGATAAGGATAAGATTGAAGAAAGCTTAGATCTATAATAAATAAAGAATTAAAACATCAGAACTGTTATCAATTTAAGAAATTCCTAAAGCATTTATCATTACCAATCCAAGAATATCACAAGTAGTAATTTAAAAAGTTAAAGTAGTAAAATGCCCTTGAGATATCTTTCAAGTTCTACATTGCAGTGCATTTGGTAAACCTAAGGAATAAGAGGTATTGAATGCGATTTATTGTAACATGGTAACAAAAAGGAAGTTCTTATGATTAATAAGAAACCTATTATTTTAAAAATAGCAACTAGTCTGGAGAAAGCAAAGGGCAAGATACAGTTGGGGGTGTTTGAAAGGGCATGTTGGATTCCAGTATGATTAATTCGATCAATAATTCATTCATGACGATTCATTCGTCGATAATGAAGAAATCAACGGTAGAGCGAAAAAAGCTTCCATTCAGTATAGCTTTTGTTTCTGTCAGTCTTATCTTTTCTGAAACATTATCTTGCTTAATGTACCTAGTTTGTATATAGTATTGTTACCTAGTGAAGTAATGAATCTGTACACAATAGGATGTTAATATTTGTGTTCAATGCCTCTAATCATAAGCTAATTGATCATAGACTCTATGCACTCTTTATAGTATCATCCTGAACTATTTATCTATTGTTTTATACTTTGATTTTATTCCCTCCGGGGAATTTGCAGGGCCCAGAGTTGTAAGATAATCACTCAAAAACTTGATACTCTAGAATTACATTGGGTTAATGAAACAAAACATTTATTCAAACATTAATAAAGGTATGGTCTTTGAAGCTAAATCCATTCACAAAGTATTATCCACAATAGTAGACAGAAGTTATTAAGGCGTGTTTTTTTTTTAAACTTTTTTTCTATAAGCCGTGTAAAATGGACATTCAAGAAATACATGTTTTCTAATTTCTTAGAAATACATAACGGGCATGGTCCTTCTGCGTTGATTTTGTAACATGTTTTATTAACATACATAATTATTTGTTTAGTTGGAGAGACTCTAACTTGACTTAACAGACATAAACTTTGGGCAGACACATTGAATCCAAAATATTGTTGATATGCTCTATTTTTATTATAGATATTTTTATAAATTACATTGTATGAGGAATTATTGATACGATCTGTGTCTGATTTATTTAATAACTTTTTATATTGTTTTAATAAATTATTCTTATTTTTTATTATTAAATTTGGATGTTGTTCATACCAAAGCCATTTAAAATCAGTTTCTATTAATATTTGTTTTAATTGTGTTACCCAATTGTATTTGCTTATTTTTTTGCTACTATTATCATCCATATTTTTTAATTTAAGATAACATATTTTAGGCAGTCTGTTTTCACACATTAACAATATCTTAATCCACCAATTAATTATTAGTTTGACAATTTGGTGTTTGATTTTAGTTAAACCGTACTCAGCTTTTACAATGTATCCCGGAGTTTGTATTGGCCAAAAATACAATGATTTGAAATATTTCGTTTGTACAATTTCTAATCTGTCTAAATACCTGGTTGCCCATATTTCAGTAGCGTATAATAGAACAGATCGTACCAAACTGTTAAACAAAGTGAAATTTAAATTCCATGACGATGATTTTGCACTATATAGAATTTTTTTAACGTAATTAATAGCTAATGATGACTTGGAGATCATATCCTGGCATGCTAAGTGAAAAACCCCTGAATTAGATATAATTCCTATGTATCTAATTGAACTTACTATTTCAACTTTGTTATTATAGTACAAATTT
This sequence comes from Triatoma infestans, assembly GCA_011037195.1. Classification (NCBI taxonomy): domain Eukaryota; kingdom Metazoa; phylum Arthropoda; class Insecta; order Hemiptera; family Reduviidae; genus Triatoma; species Triatoma infestans. Next base: position 13,860 of record JAAEAF010009964.1, read on the forward strand.
ACATTAGTTTTTTTATTTGGACTTTTTGAGCAGACGAGAATCTTAGTTTTTGAAACATTCACCTCTAATGAATTTTCTTTACAATATAATGATAAAGCATTCAGCTTTCTTTGAGCATCAACTATACCATTGGAAAACATAACCAAGTCATCCACATAGGTTAATGAAGTTACGCCCGTCTTACTGTCAATGCTTATACTTTCACATCTATGTTCTATTAAAAAATTTTCTAAATCGTTGATGAAGATTGAAAATAGGATGGGAGAAATCGTATCTCCTTGTAACACGCCTCGGGAAATCGGAAAAGTGTCCGAATAATTGTTACTAAGCTTAACACGAAAGAGGGCCTGATTATAAAGACTTTCTAAAGTTTAATCGATTTCCTACCCAGACCGAATCTGTAAAGTTTATTCTATAGGAGGTTGTGATTTACAGAGTCAAAGGCCTTTTTAAAATCCACAAATGTGGCGTAAACCTCTCTTTTGGGCTTCGAAATTTGAATGCCCATGAGTGATAATAGGATAAACAAACAACATGCGCATCCTCTATTTTTCCGAAACCCATTCTGACTCTCAACGAGAGGATTTCCATACTCTATCCAATCTGTGAGACGATTAGTTAAGATCTGTGTATAACATTTATTAATGAAACGCGTCTGTAGTTATCTGGCGCACTAGCTCGCCTTTTTTGTAAATCAAAAACATATCACACTGATCCCAGGCTGCCGGGATTCTTTCTTCATTTAATATTTTATTAAATAAGTTTTGAATATATAATAGCCATTATCTGGAATATTTTTATAAAATTCAGAAGTCAGACCATCTGGTCCTGGTGCCTTGCTTGGTTTACAATTACTAAATAGCCAGTCTAATTTCATTTAATGTGAAACTTGCGTCAAAATATGGATGAAGTACATCATTTATTGTAAAACTGCTAATAGTCCGGGGTTCATATAGTTGTCTGAAATAATTATTTCATACTTCTTTGCTCAACTCAGTTGGTTTGTTTCCTGTTTTGTTTAAAATTATAACAGCTCTCCAGAATAATTTGGCTTCAGAAATATTATTAAAAGCTAAATTAAGATTATTGTAATAATTTATTTTTCATTATTTATAGTTTGTTTATAAGCACGCTTTTTTATTACTGTTAGGTCGCGACACCTTTGACAGATTAACTTTACTTCGCCTTTATTGCCCATTTTATTACCACACTGCTGTTAATCCCTTGCCATTTCCAAAATTATTATTTCCTTTTTTTTCTTCATCGTCCGCCTCGTTCTCACACCGCATTTTTCCCTCTTGGTGGTGGGATTGTCGGCACTTTTATCTCTCGGATTTTGCACGTTGTTCATTTTCCCACACCCTTCAAACGTTCTTTATTCCTCTAAAATTACTTCTCTTGTCTTCTACAGTTCGCCTGAACAAGTTTTTTTGTGCCGTTCTCTTCTTCTGTCACCCGACTAGCTAACCTCAGTTTTACCGCTTCTTCTTAGTCTGTGGTGTGCTGTTAATTTCGCCTTTAAATTTTGTGACGCCTTATACGCGCCTATTCGCCGTGTTAATGATTAACATTGACTCTTCGGTGATTCCAAGACTCATCTCTACGCGCCATCATCTTCACGAGGCTATCTCATCTGACGTAGTGGACTCGCCATCACCTGCCGCTTCAACAACGGCATCATCCGCTTCTGAAGAAGCATTCCAATCCTTCTACGCTCACCTGAGTTCCTTTCTTTCACCACACACGCCACATCTTCCTTTCTCAGTCCGCCATTCGTCTCATCAACCCTTCTTCAATTCATCACTCACCGCCACCAAAGGGTAAGTCTCGTTTTCATGTGATTTGTATTATTAATAATTTTGTTTGTCACCCGCTACTTGCCATCTCGCCTTGGGTGTCTGCCGCGCCTCCGGGCCGGATAAGAACAGGTTTCTTTGATTGTTTGTCGCCTATCAAGTCCCCAAAAAAGCGTCTTCTCTCCGGAACGCCTCCTATTTCCCCACCGCGTCACGCCACACGCCTCCAGTCATCCTCTCGTGGCTCCCCCATTGCTGCCTTTGAACGGCAAACTCGTCGAGCTAAGGCGTTTTTCCTCAGTCAGATTGATGAAATACTAGTATTACGAAAGGAAAGCGCCATCACGCCCGAATTCGCACTTGTCCGCAAGACCACTTGGCAAAGGAATTCCAGTCTTTCCTCGAGGTTGTTGATCCGCTTGATCATGCAGATAAGCTTCCAGTCGGCTTCTCCGAGGAGGCTTTCGAGGATAGATGCCAAGAGATTCGCCTTATTTATTTCCGCATCCAGCAAATCCTCGGCGAGGCTCCACCCGTCCTCAGGTACCAACCGCGCCTGTTTCCGCCGGCACCGCTTCCTCCAACCCTCTTTCTTACCCGCGCCTTCCCGCCGTCCCCATTCCCACCTTTTCCGGCGACATCTGCGCCTGGGGTGCATTCGGGGATTTGTTCAAATCTCTGGCTACAGACCAGCCCTCTCTGTCTGATGTGAAGCGACTCCACTATTTATTTGGATCCTTGGACGGCCCGGCCAGAGCCATCATTGCCAACATCCCGCCAGAGGAGGGACAGTTTCCTCACGTATGGGCGTCCTCTGCAGGACCTATGATAACCGCCGGCGATTTGCCGAAACACTCCTGTCCCGGCAGGTGGAAACTCCCTCGCGTGGTGCTCGGTTGCCCGCTGAATATATCGAGCGACTCTTGGCCGGTTCGGTCGAGGCCGCTGAAGCCTTGCTTAAAGTTGTGGCCGGACAGGCGCCGGACCTGGCGTCCTTTCTAGTTTTTTCTTTAATCGCCAGACATTTAGACCCCCCAACCTAGGAGGCCTTTGAAGAGAGGCACAGTGACTGGGAATTCTCAACGGTGTCCCTGCTCAAGGGTTTCTGGTACAACGACTTCACGCCTTGCAGCTCTCTCTACCGCCATCTGCTGTTCGCTCTCAATGTCGTCTTACCCCACCGCGTCACGCCACACGCCTCCGGTCATCTCCTCTCGTGGATCCCCCCCTACCTGAAAATCTCCCCCACCTTCCGAATGTAATTATTGCCGCCGACCTGACCACACTATTCGCCAGTGCAAGGATTTCAAAGCCATGCAAGTTACTTCGCGGCGGAACTTCGTGGCCGAAAATGTATCTGCCGGAACTGCTTGTCCGGCGACCATCTTCACTATCGCTGTCGCTGCGAGCATTCATGCCACATATGCCACCGTCGCCACCATACCATCCTGCATCTGCCGTCTCAGGGTACGCAGCCTCCGAACCCATCTTCGACACAATCATCCACCAGCCGACGGTCAACGCCTCCCCCTTCGTCGCCTCCTTCTCATCCGGAACCTGAACGTTTCTCCCCTGCCTGACCTGTGGGCTGACTGTCCGTCGCCCGCGCCTCTCATTGAACCCCGGAGTCACCAACATTCTCCCCCCACTCGCAGACGCGTTCGCGCTAGGCATCGCTCCGACTCGCCTACCCCGGAATGTTGACGGCCTCTCCCTGAACGCCGCAATCCGCTCGTCTTCACCCACCATGCTTATGCCTTCGCTCCGCGTCCTTATTGACTCCGGGAGTCACGTGACATCATTACCCGCGCCTGCGCTCAGCGCCTTCGTCTACCGCTCCAGTCAGCCGAATCCAACATATACACTCTAGGGTCCAACGCCTCCACCCGCTCGCACTTCCGCGCCACCGTGTTCATGTGGCATCGCGGTGACCCCCCCGTCACTCCATCCCAGTGCTGGTGTTGGACAGCATCATTCCCCCTACACCCTGCAGGGCCCTACCGGACAAGTGGGCACGTCTTGCCCACGTCCGGTTGGCTGATAGCAGGTTTAATAAACCTAACAGTGTCGACATTCTTCTCGGGAATGATGTTCTTCCCCATCTCTTCCTTCCGGGCCCTCTCCTGCTCATCTTGCGCACCCCGGCCGCCTTTCACACCACTCTCGGCTGGGTCCTTTACGGGCCTTATCGCCCTCTTCCGCACCCTCGCTTCCTGTAGTTCCGGAGACTTCCTCTCCAATCACCATTTCTCCGTGCACCTTGCCCCCTGCCCCCTCAAAGTGAACTCATATGGTGATTGGTATATGAGTATATGAACCAATCATATTGGTATATACCAATCATACTGGTATATGAACTATATTTAAGTGAACCAGAGACCGTACGCCGCTTCTGGGAGGTAGATAAAGTTCCCGAGAATCTACCTCTCACCGCTAACGAACGCGCCTGTGAGAACATTTACTCCCGCTCTGTTCTGCACTCCGCCAGTGGACGCTAGATAGTCTCTCTTCCCCTTATTGATGTCAACCTCGGGGTCTCTGTCACCGTTGCCACCCGCCAGTTCCTCCGGTTGGAAAAGCGCCTTAATCAAAACCTCGCCTTACGCGACGTATATGTCGATTCTGGACAGCGGCCATATGGAAGTTGTGCGTTCCGATGACGCGCCGCCCTCTTATACGCCATACTATATCCCGCGGTATCTATATCATGCGGTGCATCGCCCAGACGACCCGCCTACTAAGTTGCGGGTCGTGTTCAACGCCTCCGCGCCTCCTCTAACGGCCGTTCCCTGAACGACTTCTTATTCATCGGTCCCAAACATCAGGCCGATATCGCCACACTCCTCCAAGGTTTTCGCCTTCACGCCTTTGTTTTCACCGCCGACATTCGGCAAATGTCCCGCCAAATCCTTGTAGCTCCAAATCATCGGGATTTTCAGCGTATCGCTTGGCGATTCTCTGAGCACGACCCCATCTCTTTCTTCCGCTTAACACGTGACGTACGGCATCTCGGCTGCGCCCTATCTCGCCCTACGCACTCTCCGTCAACTGGCAGTTGATGAGGGGAATAAGCATCCTCAAGCCCAGGCCACCCTTCTCAATGATGTGAACGTCGACGACATTCTCACTGGCGCTTCGTCAGAGTCGGAAGTCCAAGCCCTACGCGCCCAACTGCAGCAGCTGCTCATGGCGGGCGGGTTCGAGTTGCGAAAATGGGCCTCCAACTCTCCCGCCCGCCTGCAGAGCCTTCCGCCTGATCATTGCCGCCTCCCCCCCGTCTGAGGATCCGCTATGCTTGGATCGAGACCCGGTCCTCAAGATTCTGGGGCTAGGGTGGAACCTCACCGCGGACATCTTCTACGCCGTCCGCATGAGCGATCTCGCCTCCACCAAACGCACCGTCCTCAGCCAGATGGCGCGCATCTTCAGTTACAGGCCGCATTATCTAGGAATGCACACCTGCACTGATAAAGATTATCAGTTCTATATATATGAGTATTAAAATCAATGCACAGAGAGAATTAGTACCAGTTGCATTTAAACAGTTGTTGCTTTATGTCTGTAGTTAATTAAGTTACTGTTTGTATTATTTTGAAAATAAAAGTTTTTTTTGGGAAGTTCGCGGTTTCTGTTTTATAACTGGCGCCCTGGAACAGGGACGGCAAAGTGTCTTGAGTGCGAGATCAGTTATCCCGATCAAGTTACTTCAGTGTTTACTGTTAATTGCCGTCAATCAGTAACCCGGCAGTGCAAGTGAGATCTGTTATCCCGCCAAGCGCTGTAAGTGATAAAAGTGAATCAGAAACCTGGCTACCTTCCAGCAATATCGCAACAAGGCTAGCAGTGAATCGGACTTTTCTGAGGAAGAACTCGAGCTCCTAGAAGACTATAAGGTAAACCCAGCAGTTAGAACTAAATTCCAATTAACAGCATCCAAAATGGCCAACGTATCGCTACCTATTCCTCATGACATTCTCAAGTATATCCCAGAATATGACGGAGACAGTTACGCCCTACCCCATTTTATTGATACATGTGAAGAAATTTATAGCATATATTGTGCGAATAACGTAAAAGAAAAGGAACATAATCATTGGCTGATATTAAAAGCAGCAATGGCCCAAATAAAAGGTCCGGCTAAAATTGCGATATATAATAATAACTGCAGAAGGGTGGGGGAAATTATAGAGGCCCTCCGAAAAAATTTCGCGGATAATCGATCAGTACCCGATCTATTGGCAGAAGTAAATTGTATGAAATCAAAACCAAGAGAACACCCAATAGAGTTCCTAAACAGACTTGACGAAAGAAGAATCTCGATAATTACTAGATACAAAATAGACAAACTCGAAGAACCCGTTCTGAAAGAACTGACTAAACAGCTAGACGCCCAACTAGTCAGGGTATTCCTATACGGAGTACACCCTACATTAGGTGCACACTTACAATCCTTACAATGTCAAGACTTAGATTACATACGTACTAAACTGATTAATGACTGCGGAATAGTAATGAACCAACTAAAACTATCAAATACACCTGACAATATTATAAACCACACCCCATCAAGCAGTAAAACCTACAAAACACCTAATACAAACTCCCCGAGATTCTATACACCTCGTTATCAAATGCCTCAATTTCAAAATTTTCATTTCCCAAAAAATAATTTCTTCCAGCCCAGACCTCAATTCCAAAACTTCCAACCACCCAGAAATAATTTTCCACAACCTAGATTTAATTCTCCTCAATAACCGATAAACACTAAACCACATTGGAACTCGCAAAACACTGTATCAATGAGAACACTTAATAGACCCATGGACACTAGACACATGATTTCCCCTTATGAATTAACAATCACTGAAACACCTAACAATACTGAAATAACAGAACTAAAAGAACAGGTAAAAACCTTAACGGAGACTGTTACAAAACTAACAAACCATTTTTTAGAGTTCAACCCAATACCTCCCGAACCGCCCAACCAAAGTCCGTATTCGAGTTAAAGACAATCTCCAAATCTCTCCCCTATTTTCTAGACAACAATAGCTACAAATGGTTAATCGATACAGGGTCTCAAAAGAATTACATCGATCCAGCAATAGTATTCCCAAATACAAAAAAATACCACGAAAAATTATAGTCAAAACACCAGCGGGAGAGGAAACAGGTAATGAGTACATATAATTGAAGATAAACGACATATTTCCTAACTCTAAGCCCATTAAACTTTACTTATTTAAATTTTCCCCTAGATATGAAATACTATTAGGACATGAAACACTAGGACAATTAAACGCTAATGTAAATTTTAAGAGTAATCAATTAGAATATAAACACGGGAATAAACAGTTACTTTTCACTATGGACGAATCCATAAAATTAAAGAAAGGACTCAATGTAGTCAAAATTCCTATAAAAAATTTTGATTGTCCAGAAGGACTTATTAATGACTATGAACTGAAAAACCCAAATGTAATCCTCGAAAAAGGTTTAGTTAAAAATAATAATGGTAAGGCCAATTGCCTTATATATTCTCATGAGGTCACGACCATATGTCCTGAACCCATGGAAATAGAAGGAATAGTATCAACTTACAACTCAAACCCCGCGACCAATTGCCCCGTGGACTTAGAAATAGTAAAACATAAAGTACCGAATCTCATAAGAACAGAGCACATGAATACTGAAGAATTTCCTGAAATAATAAAATGCGAGAATGATAAATTAAGCAGCACGAATTTGCTAAAACATAAAATAATAACTAAGGACGAAAATCCCGTGTACACAAAGAATTATCGGTATCCCCAAATTTTTAAAAAAGACATACAAATCGAAATAGATAAGTTACTTGAAAATAAAATTATACAACCAAGTAATTCACCTTACAATTCCCCAATCTGGGTAGTACCCAAAAAACCGGACGCTTCGGGGAAAAGAAAGGTGCGTATGGTAATAGATTACCGTAAATTAAATGAAAAAACAATTGAAGACAGATTTCCATTACCAAACATCGAGGACTCGTTCGGAAAAATTGGACGGGCAACATACTTCTCGACAATTGACCTCGCTTCGGGGTTCCATCAGATCGAAATGGACCCGGACTCCATACCCAAGACGGCCTTTTCAACTGAAGACGGGCACTATGAATTTACTCGCATGCCTTTCGGACTTAAGAACGCCCCACCGACATTTCAACGCGCAATGAATTTGATTTTCTCTAAAATACCTAACGTACTGATTTACATGGACGATATAATAATCTTTTCCGACAACCTAACTGAGCACTTAAAGCATTTAAGAACTGTATTTCACAAACTTAGAACTCACAACTTAAAAATCCAATTGGACAAGACCGAATTCTTCAGAAGAGAACTGTTATACCTGGGACATATAATATCAGACAAAGGGATACAATCCAACCCTACTAAATTAGAAGCCATAGCCAAATTTCCTATCCCGAAAACAAAAAAACAGATTAAACAGTTCCTCGGACTTACCGGATATTATAGGAAGATGATTAAGGATTACGCAAAAATAGCAAAACCGCTAACCTTAGCCTTACGAACTGACAAAGACATAATTATTACAGAAGATTACATACAATATTTTGAGACATTAAAATCACTATTACAAAACAGCCCAATATTGCAACTACCCAACTTCGATAAACCTTTCATCCTTACGACAGACGCCTCTAATTATGCCCTAGGCGCTGTACTCTCTCAAAGCATAGACGGAAAAGACTTACCAATCTCATTCGCTTCACGAACTCTAAACCGACAGGAAGAAAATTACTCAACAATCGAAAAGGAACTTCTCGCAATCGTTTGGGCCTGCAAATATTTCAAACCTTACATATACGGACGAAAATTTACTATACAAACGGACCACCGACCACTACACAACTTGAAAGAACCCAACTCGAAACTAATACGTTGGAAATTGCAATTAGCAGACTTCGATTTTGAAATTAAAACTAACGTAGTAGCCGACACACTATCCAGACCTCCCCAAGAAATCAATGCCATAGACAATATCGACAATACTAGTGAAGTCGACCCACAGACAGTACTAGAGGAATTCATCAGAGAATATCCACAAGCACGAGAATATGACAGTGACGATTCTATTTCATTACTGGCAGAACCCGTTGCTGCCGGCACACCGGAAGACGAAAACAGTAGCATAGCGACACTACATTCTCAACACAGCTCCACAGATCAAATAACTTTAATGGATAAGAACAAAGTACTAAATGTAGAACAAAATCAGATAATTATAGAAAGAGGTAGTCCAGAAATCAAGCAACTTAAAGTATTTAATAAAAACCGCCTAAAACTCGTAATAAGCAACATTGATACCGGTGAACAAATAAAAACCTTTATATTAGAATACTAAAACCCAATACAACTTACGGGGTTTACTGTCAGAACTCACAAACAATGCAAAACGAGTATGACAAGATATTCCTGAGTTTCCAAAATATTATCACTACTAACTTTAGAACTATCAAAATCAGACGCTACTTCAAAATACTCTTAGATGTAGAGGACAACGCGGAACAGAAAGAGACTATTGCCAACTATCATTGCGGAAAAACCTATCACCGAGGTACTTCGGAGTCTTACGAACATATTCGGCGCAGGTATTACTGGCCCGGTATGTTTAAAGATATATCCGACTTCATTAATCAATGCCCAACTTGTCTCAAAGTAAAATACGATCGGCAACCCATAAAATTAGTTTATAATAAAACTCCCACACCAGATAAACCATTCGAAAAACTAGCAATAGATGTCTTTAACTATGATGCACAAAAATTCTTAACCATGATTGACTGTTTTAGCAAAAAATTAACAGTATATCCAATCAGAACACACAATCAAATAGAAATACAGGAAAAATTACGAAATTACTTCACTCTATTCCCCATACCAAAACAGATACAAATGGATAACGGTAAAGAATTTGATAACAACGGAGTAAAAAATCTATTAACACTCTATGATATAGAACCCCATTATGTAACACCTTCACACTCTCAATCTCAAGGAATTATTGAACGAGCACATTCAACTTTAATAGAATTATTAAATTCTATCCAATCGCAAAATAAAAAGAATAACCTGAATACAAACATGCAATTAGCAGTACTAGCATACAACAATAGCATAATAACCGGTTTGAAACTGACCCCCATGGAAATTATGTACGGAACCAATAATATAAACCCAAACAATATACAAACCAGACTAACGGAAGAAAGAACTAAGCAATACCACAATGACCTAGAACTAGTACAAAAATTAATAAAGGAAAAACTGAACAAGGAAAAAGAAAAGAGAACTGAAAAACTTAACACCACTCGTGAACAGGACATACAATTACCAAACACCATTTACATCAAATCCACTACACATAGGAAACACCATCCCAAATACTTCCCAGTATCCTATGATCCCAAAACCCGACTGGCCACTACTTCTAAAATCAAAAAACCATTCAAAATCCACCCAAACAGAGCAAAAAGACCCAGAAAAGTAACTAAGAACAACTCTGTTTCAGGGCAGAATGAGCAAAATAATAATAGCAAACACACTGATCCTTCTGGCTCAACTATGTCCAGCCTTAATCAAAGCACACAGAATATTTGACTTAACCAAATCCCCAGGAGTGATACCCATCCGAACACAAACGTCCTTAGTGATAAATCAAACTTACTCATACATACATAACATCGACCTAAATAAAATCAATAACGAAATAATAAAAATTGAACAAAACCTAAGAAACATCGACCCAAGAAGAAGAGATCCATTTTTCATCAAAACTATAGATTCCTATATAGAATACGCAAGAAACAAAATAGACCACATCTACTTAAACAAATTAGGAAGACAAAAACGAGGACTGATCAACGGATTAGGGACAGCCATATCATGGATTACAGGGAACATGGACGCAAACGACAAAGCTAAATACGATCAAATAATACAGCAACTACAAAAGAACGAATACACTCTAGAACATAATGTGGAAAACCAACTTTCGGTAAACACGGAACTCATTAGTAAATTTAACAAAGACAGTGAAATAATTCAAAACAACAATAATAAATTAAAAAATTATCTGACCATAATCTCTAACGAATCAAAAGCACTAGTTATCGCAGCAATATAATTTCCTCCTCAGCACACTGCAGTTATTAACCAACAAAATCAGTGATATTGATGACAGCATAGAATTTTGTAAGCTAGGTATTATACACTCCAGTGTAATTACTAACCAAGAAATAGTAAAAATTATAAATCAAACAAAGGTTCAGTTTATTAGCAATGATCCCGAAATACTATGGCAATTAGGATCTGTGAAATGTGCACTACATGACAATTATGTTTCTTACATTTTAGAGATCCCTTTAAGATCACCATCTTATGAAACCATATTTTTCCTATCTCATCCAGCAAATGTAAAAAATAATATTGTAACCATTTATGTATACCCGCAAATGGTGCTCAGACAGTACCACGAGTTGTATTCAAGTGATAATTGTACCGTCATTAAATCTAATCAATATTGTAGAAACGTTCAACCAATAAAAAATAATAGATGTGTTGAGAACTTAATAAAAAATGAAAGACATGAATGTGAAACAATAGCTTTAAATGAACCAGGACCCTTTGTGAAATATATACAGATTATTAATAAATACTTGTTATACAAATATAAGGATCTGGTCATAAATATTAACAATATAACTAATATAACAGTATATTCCAAACAATGCTACTTGTTACAATTAGATCAAAATGAATTTATTTATAATGTGTCAAAACCCTATGTATATTGGGAGACAAATATTATTAATATAGAGAATACGCATGTAAATAATCCTTCTAATTTTAATGTATCATTTGAAAAACTTCACCATTTAAATGTTAAAATTAAGCCTTTAGAAATATTTAAGGATGTAACTAATAATAACATTCACATTATATCTTTGAATGCACACCTGCACTGATAAAGATTATCAGTTCTATATATATGAGTATTAAAATCAATGCACAGAGAGAATTAGTACCAGTTGCATTTAAACAGTTGTTGCTTTATGTCTGTAGTTAATTAAGTTACTGTTTGTATTATTTTGAAAATAAAAGTTTTTTTTGGGAAGTTCGCGGTTTCTGTTTTATAACTTTCGACCTCTCGGGTGGCTTACTCCCGTCACGTTCCGCGTCAAACTATTCTTCCGCCAGCTATGCCGCCTCCAATCGGATTGGGATCAAACCCTGCCCGAGAAGCTCGTCGCCCCTTGACATGATTTCCAAAGTCACCTCCCGGATCTTGGCAACCTTCAAATACCGCGCCTTTTGCCCGCCGTTCATCCCTCGTCTGTTCATCATCTTGTTAGCTTCTGCGATGCCTCCGCGGTCATGTATTTGCACACAACCACCGCAACTGGTCATTATCATGTCCATCTTCTTACCGCCAAATCAAAGGTGGCTCCTAATAAAGCCATCTCCTTACCGCGCCTGGAGCTCTGCGGTACTCACTTTCTCACCAAGCTTCTTCACGCGGTCAACACGCGCATGCTTCCTCATCTAAGCGCCCTTATTACCGCGTTTTCCGACTCCACAGCCACTCTCGCCTGGATTCGCGGTGAGAGTCACCGGTGGAAGACCTTCGTCGGCAATCGCGTGGCCGAGATTCAAAATCTCCTTCCGCCTAACGCTTGGCGCCATGTGCTATCCGAGGATAACCCCGCCGATTGCGCCTCCAGAGGATTAGCGCCTCACCATCTCCAGGATCACCCATTGTGGTGGAAAGGGCCCTCATAGCTCGCCGCCGCTCCCGCCTCCTGGCCTCACACCCCCGCACCTCTTGATGAGGCTATCATCGAGCAAGAGGCCAAACCCCCCGCTTCGATTGTGCTTGTCGCCGCCACCGAGGATGACACCGTCTTTGAGCGTTTCTCCTCGCTAATGGCTCTTCAGCGCGTAACCGCCTACTGTCTGCGCTTCCTCTTCAACTGTCGCAATCCCTCCGCCCACCGCATCGGATTCCTCACCGCCTCCGAGATCCAAGTCGCCACTTGTGCCTTAATACCCAGGCTCAAGTTACGCATCTGGACAAGGAGATTCATGAAGCCCGCGACCGCGCTCCCGGCACCGACTGTACGCCAACTACACCTATTCGTCGATGATCAGCAGGTACTCCGCGTCGCGGGAGACTGTCGTCTGCCTCCCTGCCACCCCGCTTGCTTCCCAAGAAGCATCCGCTTACACAGCTTATCATCGACGACGCCCATATTCGCCAACTGCATGCCGGAGCTCTCGCCACTCACGCCGCCACTACTGGATCCTAGATAGACGCAACGTGGTGCGCCACCGCATCGGCAAATGTAACCGATGCTTTACCGCCAAACCGCGTCCCGTCATCCAGCCAACTGGCAACCTCCCATCACAACGGTCTCTCCGTTCGCCATCTCGAGCGCCCGTCTCCGCGGCGCCGTGGTCACAAAGGGGTATTTAGTGGCGTTCATATGTTTCGCCACCAAGAGAGAGAGATTGCCTCGGAGCTGCCTACATCCGCCTTCCTCGCCGCCTTCTGCCGCTTCTTCGCTCGCCATGGGCTCCCGATCACCATCTTTTCCGACAACGGCACCAACTTCGTCGGAGCGCACAACGAACTTCGTGAACTCGGTCGCCTGTTGAGTGATGAACGTCACCAACAAGCCGTCTGCCGCGCTGCTGCTTCCGCCGGCATTGATTGGAGGTTTATCCCCCCGGCCAGTCCTCATTTTGGAGGCCTCTGGGAAGCTGCTATTAAATCCGCCAAGCACCATCTCACCCGCGTCATGGGAGATCAGCGCCTCACTTACGAGGAGCTGCTCACCGTGACTACCGACGTCGAAGCGATATTGAACTCGCCTCTTGTGCGCCCACTCTTCCGATCCGAACGATCCGGAATACCTTACGCCCGGCCATTTTCTGGTCTGCCGCCCTCTCACAGCGCCTCCTGAGTGCGATGTTACTGCCCTCAACATAAATCGTCTGTCTCATTGGCAACTCACCCAGCGTATCCAACAGGACTTTTGGAAGCGTTGGCGCCAGGACTATCTTCATACCCTCCAACAACGCACAAAGTGGCTTCTCCCCGCTACGGAAGTCGCCCCTGGTACCGTCGTTATCATTCATCAGGACAATGTTCCGCCGCGCCAATGGCCTTTAGGCCGTATTACCGCCATTTATCCCGGACGTGATTCCATCAATCGTGTCGCCGACGTCCGTACCGCTTTCGGCATCATTCGTCGTCCGCTTGCCAAACTCTGTCCGCTCCCTACTCAATAAATGCTGAAGCCGAGTCTTTAGGGCGGGCGGCATGTTAGGTCGCGGCACCTTTGACAGATTAACTTTGCTTCGCCTTTATTGCCCCTTTTTATTATTACCCCACGGTTAATCTCTTGCCATTTCCAAATTATTATTTCCTTTTTTCTCTTTCATCGCCCGCCTCGTTCTCACGCTTCCCCACATTTTTACCTCTCTCTCTTGGTGGTGGGACTGTCGGCACCTTGGTTTCTCGGGGTCTGCCCCTTTCTTACTTTCCCACACCCTTCAAACGTTCTTTATTCCTCTAAAATTACTTCTCTTGTCTTCTACACTTCGCCTGAACAACAGTGTTTTGTGCCGTTCTCTTCTTCTGTCGCCCGACTAGCTAACCTCAGTTTTACCGCTTCTTCTTAGTCTGTGGTATGCTGTTAATTTCGCCTTTAAATTTTGTGTCGCCTTATACTCGCCTATTCGCCGTGTTAATTATTAACATTGACTCTTCGGCGATTACCAATACTCATCTCTACGCGCCATCATCTTTACGAGGCTATCTCATCTGCACGTTAGTGGACTCGCCATCACCTGCCGCTTCAACAACGATATCATCCGCTTCTGAAGAAGCATTCCAATCCTTCTACGCTCACCTGAGTTCCTTTCTCCGTCCGCCACTCATCTCATCAACCCTTCTTCAATTCATCACTCACCGTCACCAAAGGATAAGTCTCGTTTTCATTTGTTTTGTATTATTATTCATTTTGTTTGTACCCGCTACTTGCCATCTCGCTTTTGGTGTCTGCCGCGCAGACACTGTTTAAATTTCTAACAGCTCTCCAGAATAATTTGCCTTCATAAATATTATTAAAAGCTAAATTAAGATTATTATAATAATTTATTTTTCACTATTTATAGGTTGTTTATATGCACGCTTTTTATTACAAAATTCAGCAAAATTATTTGAGTCAAATTTATTAGATATAAACAATTTGTACGAATGTTTCATTGAGCGTTTGGCATCATAACAGTCAAAAGTGAACCACGGTTTATTATATTTCTTTAAATAGTTAACTAAATTAGGTAACTAAGTTAGTTGTTTTAATTTGGAGAATATTATTAAAGCTAAGGAGGCCAATGTATTTATTAGAAAATTATTCAGATATTCAACTGAACCTGACGAGGGAAATTGAATATGTTTCAAATTATCAGTATATACTTTCAATTAATCTTTATCCTAAGTAGTAACTGTTCTGGACCATTCATTAATTTTATTTGCGTTATTACAATATTCATCTCGTGTATCATTACTGGTGAGACTAATAAATAACACACGGCAAATGGTCTGATATTAATACTGAATCCGTAACTTTCATATCTAATAGAGAATTTAAACCTATAAAATTTGACCAGATCTATGGTATAAATTAGACCAGATCTATGGTACTTTTGCCGATTGTACTAAGATTAGTGAATTTACCAGTGGAGTCACTGTTTGTACGCCCATTTAGGACTACAAAGCCGTTGTTGTCCATAAATAATAATAAATCTTTTCCTCTAATGTTAATTGTTCTATCACATGATGAACGAGTATCACTTAATGGTAAATTAAAACATATTAAGGGGTCGATATCATTCAGTAGACAAATTCTACTATTAAAATCGCCTCCAATATAAACCTCTACAGTTGGATGGTTTATTGAATTATTATTTAATATTGTCTCTACAGAGTGCAAGGCTTTACTAATTCACAATCTGGTGCAAATAAACGTTCCCAACTATGCATTTACGCGAATTTAGGTTCAAAAGTATGAATATCCAAGAAGGGTTTATATCTATTATTTCGTTTATTACGACGTCTTTAAACAACGAGGATTAACCGCCGAATGTTATACAAGTATCAATTAAATTTCCTGCATAATTTTTATCTTTCCCTGACTTCATTCATTTTAGATTTTTTTTTTTTTGATATTAAGTGGGGAATTATGAACAATTTTTAAACAGTAAATATACCTTAACACGTACGACTTATATAATCTACATGATTCATTGTATTTGTATTGAAACTGATTAATCCAGGCAATTTCACTATTTCTGTTTCTGTACATTCTAGACCATAGGCAATTCTAGTTCAACTTGCACTGCTTATGTATGTCCTACTGCTATTTCACTTGTCATGGTAAAAATAAAATAAATATTACCTGATATTCAACCACTTGTACGACCTAATCTCTTTTCTCTCTCCATCAAGCGTTTTTCTCGTTCAAAATCTTTCATTCTATCAACAAAACTGGAAAAGTAATATTTAAGCTTTAATATTAGAATTTTGCAAGGAACTTGCTTAATCATTACGTACAACTTACTCTTCATATTGGCAATGGAGATACGCTTCCTTCTCATGGTGACATTTATATATCCAGGGGAATTCATCTTTTCGACATTTTTGAAATTTAAGAAGGTGGTGAGCACAATAATCTCGTTTTTTTAGGGGTATCTTCGCTGAATACATTTCTTCATCAGTTGCAATCATAACTTAAAATATAAAAATAAACATTACAATTTTGTAAACACAAAATTTTGTTCTAAATGAAGTTAGAAGTTACATTCTACCTTTCTCTTTTCTTCCATTGGGAAATCCGTACAATGGATCAAATTTAGACTCTTGATGGGGATTAGGAACAACATCCTTATGAAATATGTAATTGTACCCCGTAACTGCATTCCCCATTTTTCACGAAAACTATTTTTCTATATAATCCGTCTTATAACCTCCTCAGAAACATATGATATTTTTCTTGCTGCATGTATTTTCTTCCAGACCAAAGTATAGTTCTGTAATAGGGATTTGGATTTGTAGTAACTATTTATTTGTATATCAAATTAGATTTTAAATATTTTGAGTTTAATAAACAATCGTTTACGTAAAACTGGATGAATTTATATGAATCATAAATGTTTGGGAGGCGACCGCCATAAACTTGAAAGCCTCTTTTGTAAAATACATAATTTATATAATTATTTTATTACAAAGAACATATTCCGTAAACGTTTTCATAAAATATTTTCAGCCAATACTTCTAAAAGAGAATTTTGAATTAAGCCAATTTAAATAATTACTCTGAAATCATTGATATAAATATTTTACATTCAGAACTTTACTGATTCGTCGGTCATTAAATTTATTTATTTATTTATATGTGGTTATTGTCATTAAATAAAATATATTATTTTCTCTGATAAAAAAACAGTTCTGAAATAATTATGTATTCCATTTAATCTAAACTTTTGATTTTGGTAATTAATTAATTAACAACTTTTCCTAAGTGTTTCAAATATTTTATTACTAATAGTTTAGTTAAATCTTAAACATGAACAAACATTTTGTGGATGGCTGATTAAAGGTGTTTCGTACAAAAACCAAAATT
The DNA here is from genome assembly GCA_011037195.1 of Triatoma infestans. Taxonomy (NCBI): domain Eukaryota; kingdom Metazoa; phylum Arthropoda; class Insecta; order Hemiptera; family Reduviidae; genus Triatoma; species Triatoma infestans. The sequence continues at coordinate 31,404 of JAAEAF010009964.1, forward strand.
TCATTCTCAGGCAATAAGCATTTGCTTCCAGCGATTAAAAATAATGCTGAATGACTACGTAATTGCGCAGTCAGTTATTAACATCAGTCAGTTAGTTAATTGTAGCTGTCAATTGTCCTAATAGTCAAAAAAAGCTTAGAACAATCGAAGCAATCGTTATCGAATAAATTATCATCCACCTTTTTAGAGGTAAACTAACAAGATGGCGGATGTGTCTGAAAGTAAGTACTGTTTTAAAATGGTATAAATTTACTAAGCGAAGAAGATAAATTAGAAATTATTGTTGTACCAAAATTGTAGAATATACTTTTATCTGGCCACATACAAAACGTATCTTTATACAGAGAAAATATTTGTAATATTTTTATAACCTTTGCATGTTTGTTTACTTCTAAAATAACTTTTAAAATCATTTCAATTTTGCAAAAAAAAAACTTTAGAATTAACTTATAGGTGTCACCACAAATACAGGCCAGAATAGTGAAGTTTCTTCATCAGAACCTGATATTTGCAGCAATGGAGATTCAAAGTCCGGAATAAGTAAGAATAACATAAGTTTCATTAGGGTATTTTCAACACTTGCAAATTCTTGATTTCCTGAATTAATGTTATAAAATATTTTTACATTAACCCCTAGAAAGTTTTCTAAATTAAAATTAAGATTTCATGAACGTCTGTAATGATATTGATATAAAAGCTATCCAAGGAAGAAACTAGTAACTGTTTTCTATAACAGTTGTGTAGATACTTCCATAAACATGATTTTAAGCCTTTTTGTGTGCATTTTTTTTATTTACTAATTGTTATAGTTACATTTTAAAATTAATGATTTTAGGTAAGAATACTCCATTACATTCTAGCAGAACATTCGTGCTGAATCCGCCTCGTCTTTCAAATCCGTTCGCTACGAAAGGTAAACTAAGTTTTTGTTGCTTGAAATGTATCAAGGATTTAAAATAAATAAAGCTAATTAATTTGCTTAAAATAATTTAAGGCATGATTTTAAATACCTTTGTTTACGACCCTTTTTTTTTGAGAAAATTATAAAAATGGATTTGGGTTTTTCGTATTATTCATGACCAAAATAGTGGTTAGTAGTTAGTAACTTCTTTTTTGAGAATGAACTTAGTTGTATAGGTATTATCCTAGTTCCAGATAAAGCAGACGACTCCGGCATTAAGGAAGATGTAACGAAGGATAAAGAAACCATTGCTGAGCCTACGAATTGCAACGCCGCCAAAAGTGAGGTAGGTCTTTTTATGAAAAAGTTACTGAATGCAAGCTAAAGTGACTTTTTATCTAACCTTTGTGGTTGAGTGTGGAACAATTAAACATAATTGTTAACACTGCTATTTGGCAGTTTTAGTACATGAATTATTTAGTGCTAAGAATCTATAGTGCTATGTTTGTAAATACGAAAAAATTAACAAATGTAGTGTGTGTGTTTTTTTTGTTGTATGTGTATGTATGTATTTAAATGTTTTATGTTTCTCCTTGAAAGTAACCCTTCCTAGAGAAAATTTATTTCCCATGCTTCACATAGTATTATGTGTGTTAAGCATCTATAGGATTATCAAGCATTCAAAGTAATAGTAAATAGTTATTATATCATTTTGCCTTAAATTTCTTGCCTTTTGTTTTGGTTTTGTAAACATCATCTAGTTATTTGGATAAAGTTAAAGATATTGAGATACAATTAAAGTTAAATAAGTTTTTTTAAAGAAATTACAGTAGTTATTATGTATAATTTAGTGATCAGTAATATTAATTTATCTCTATATAAATGTAAATTTTTCTTTCTTTAATGCAATTGAAAAAACGAAAAATTTTGTCTGAACCCTTTAAAACATCCAAGGAACCAGAGCAGGGGGATATTGTATGTCCCCCACACTATTTAAAATGTACCTGGAAAGGATGATGAATGGATGTTTTAAGCCATACCTGTGAAAAAATGGGTGTCCCAATAGGAAATAGATACCTCTCCACCATCTTTTTCGCAGATGATTAGGTGGTGATCTCCCAAGGTAAGGAGATTCGAGTTATGAAAAGCGTTTTACACAGAGAGGGCATGAAGATTAACTATGATAAAACGGAATATATACTTATAGAAGACGGAAAGGAAGATGATTTGCAGTTGCAATATAAAAAAAAAGAGTAAAAAAGTTAATATATTTAAACATTTGGGATCAGTGGGGGAAAGCGGAGGAAGATGTGATGAGGAAGTGAGAATCCAATGCTGTGAAACAAGACTATTTCTAAAGAGAATAAGAAAAGAATTTTCTATACCATGATAGACCGGATTCTTATGTATGGGGCGGAAACGTCTATCACACTCAGAAAGTACAATAAAGTAAACGTAATGGAAATGGATTATTGGAGGCGATGCATTCAGAAAACCAGGATGTACAAAATGAGGAATTAGGAAGGGAGGAGGGAAATGGATTTAAAAGATACAATGACAGAAAGATTGATAAAAAGAAAGGGTTAATGGTACGTACACTTAAGGAGAATGTCCCCGGGAAAGTGGCCAGAAGAAATGGAACTCTTTTAGGAAAATAAGGAGGGGAAGACTAGCGAAAAAATGGCTGGAGGATATTGACGGATGGATGGTTGGTCGAGCTTTGAGAGAGGGAGACTGGTGGGGCAGAGAGTTTTGGAAACGGGAAGTGACCTGGCGGTAACCCATAAAGGGAGAATCCGGAATAAGTAAGTAAGAATAAAACGATTTTTTTTTTCATTTTAACAGGACAAGGTTGGAGTTGTATCTGCCAGCAAAGTGTCTTTTGTTCCACTATGCGGAGAGCCAACGACTGCTACCTCTTCATCCTCTACGTCGACACAGTCTTCACTTAGTCAGCAACCCTCAACACCATCATTAGGCTTCGTTTTTGGACAAAACATTCATGAAAAAGTTGTAAGTATTAATAATATACATAGTTAGTTTCTTGTTTCAAACAATAGATTTATTGCAAACTGTTATTACTTTCTTTCATTGCTAAGAGAGGAAGTATTAAAATCGTGTTAAATTTTCAAAATTGAGTTTTTAACGAATATACTTGTTTTGTGACATCCTGAGTACGAAAAAAATATTAACGAATGGTGAGTGTGCTTGTGTATGTTTGTATGTTTTAAGTTTCTCCTTGAAAGTAACCCTTCCCAGAGAAAATTTATTTCCCATGTTTCACATAATGTTAGGCATCTATTGGATTATTCATAGGCATCAATATATAATAAAATACAAAATTGGAATTTGTAATGGTACACAATGAAAAGTTCAAAACGCCTATAACAACCATAACAGCAAAAATCAAATGTTAAAATCTAATAAAAATCGTTCACATTAATACTGTTGAATTTGGTTACTATTGTTTATAAACTTTATGAATAAAGATGATAACCTTGTTTTATTTTGGACTAACCTATTATAGACGAATGCATTTTTTTTTTCTTTTTTATAGAAGTGATGAGTTTATTTGAGATTCCTTTTAAAAGTATATTTTATATAATCCCAAGCTTTAGGCTGTTTATGCCATCTATCATCAGGGATTTTTTGGTCTTAATTGCATCACTCAGTATGCAAGTCATAACATCGCAGAACTGCCAACTGGTCCCGAATTTCCTCCACTTCGTGTGAATAGTTAGGTTGTTTATTGAATATATAACTGTGCCTATGTTTATTAGAGCTAAGTAAATATAGTATTCATATTTTTGCAAAAATCAAGTAGACTTGATAATTTGAGCAGCCACTTTGTATTGCCACTTTGCATAGTATGCAAAGCTGCATCCACGTGTTTATCTTGCTTATTTCCACAAACCAATTTATGAATAAATTTTACAAATCTCTTATTCAAAAATGCCTCTTCTTTTCTAACTTCCTCCAGTGGATAATATTCCACGTACGAGCTTACCTCTTGCTGCCCCTTAGTTCCTGTAGTTATAGGTAATATGATTGACACTCTAGACAGTTGTGTCATCACAAGGGCAAGAGTTACATTATTGTAATTATTATTTTAAAGAGAATATGCACTGCGACCTGGCATTGTGCTCTCCGGAGTCTTCTCATAGTACTGCCGACCTCCGAGCAGTGTTCTCTAGCTATTTGCAACATACCCATCACCGAACAGCTGTAGAGGCTCCTATCTAAGGGCAGCATGCTGGATTCGAACCCGGAACATCCGTGTTGCTAGTCCAGCGCGCTACCACTGAGCTAATCCCTTCCTTCTCCCTCGGCTTACGCCACTTAACTAGGGACGGAGATCCTAGTTTCTATACTGTGTTTGTTCTTGTCTGAAAACAGTAGAGTTTAAGTGTATTGTGTACTGTTCTGGCGAAGTGCATGGAGTATTGAGCTGTGGTAGCCATTGGGGTCACTACTCCCCAAGTAACTGCATTCAGCAGATACCCCTTGTGCGCGGAGAGAGTAAAAGAGAACAAAATATCTCAAAAACGAAAAACCGCAAGAAAATATATCACCTATGATTTACCGCCATGGGATCTGAGAGGAAGATTTCGGTCAGAAAGAGAAGGGCATTTTTTTTGTTCTATTAATTGCCTCTTCAGTTTTTTCGATGTTTTCGAAAACGGCTCCAACGATTTTTTTTTTAACTTGGAAAACGTACACACATAAAAAGTACAACATTTATTTTAAACATTTTTCTAAGAAAATTTAATTTAAGGGTGCTTTTAGGTGGCTGGGTGGGGTTATGTTTTCTCTAAAATGCTATTTTAGTTTATTATACAATCCTATCATCTAAATAATATTAATTGAAATTAAATAATATGTAGCCAAAATTCAGAGTTTGAAGAAAACCGGGTGACCAGAAGTGCATTTTTTGTGAACAGTTTTCCATTTTCTCCGTAAAGACAATTTTTTTTTCACCGTTATTTCAATTTTCGACCGGTTAAATTTGTGAATACAGTGGACTTATCACTTTTGTTGGAAATTTTTTCCGGGAGGTTCATTTCAAAAAGTTTTGGGGAGTGGGGAGATTATGCTTTCTTCTGAAAAGTAATTTTATTAAGCTTAGATTCTTCCATTTGTATAAAATTGAAGACAACATTTAGTTAAAGAAAATTTGTCAATTGTAAATTATTCTTTCTGAAATCTGTAGAAAGAGAAAGTCGTGTAAGTGTTTCATACCAGATTTTTTTTAACATGGAATGCTAATTGCAGTTTATAAACTAATCACTTTTATGTAAGACATTTTTGTGAAATGTATTTTAAGGAATTCTGAAGAATAGGTTCTTAATCTAATTCCATCATAATGCTTACAAAGAAAGGTAAGGGAATTGATAGAGATGCTGCCTGCTGGTCGACCATACATTCACATTCAGATAGATCCGATGTCTTAAGAATCAACTAGTAAAATCTACGTTTCCTCATCCATCTCTTTTATTATGTGGATATTAAGGGCAACAGACGTTTACTAAAAATCCCAAGTTTGAAGAAAATGTATCAGTGAACAGTGTAAAAATTGTCTCAAGGATAAATTCTTGTGACTGTTTCTTAATGTAATGAATTTTGAATATATTTATTTATTTAAATGGATGCTATTATTATTTGTAAGGTATATATATATATTTTTTTTTTAAGTCTTGAAATTTTTATTTCATATTTAATACAAATGGTGACAAGAAAGAATCGCACATGAAAAACTCTTTATTTTCACTTAGTGAATTTAAATGCGTACTTCAACTATCTAGAAAATAATTTTAGATACATAATAATTTGGAAAAATTAGTTATTCAATTAATAGATAATTGATAGACTAATGATATTTTAAAAATGTGAAAGATTAATTATAACTTTTATTTATTAGTCACGTTTCCGTGATTTGGTTGATGTAATTAAGCTCCCAACGAAGAAAGTACCATTTCCAAAGTACTTAGCTAAATTATTCTCAATTTATTGCATAGTAATATGAAAAGTTCTCATTTAAGAATGGGTTAACCCTTTTTAAATTAATATATTTATCTTGACAACTGTGATTATATAGAGTATTAAATAAATATTTCAGAAATGAAAGATAATATCAAGTTACAGAGCATTTATTTAACTGTATTTTGTTTTATGGGAAAAATATTAATATGGATATTTTTTTTTTTTTTACGTTTTTCCAATGCTACCTGAACCTAGATAAATATTGAATTTAGTATAAATCCATTTTAGTTAATATTTTGAGATATGAAAAAATATGAGAGAAAATTGCTATTTTTTTCACAAAATCGAGTAATGTTCAATTTAGTTTTTTATTAAGTGCTGAATTATTCGTCTTATTATTATTCTATTCTATTCTATTCTTTAAGGAAACTTCGACTCCCTTAGAAAGCATAAATGTTGAAGGCAGCGAACCATCCCCTTCGTCAACTGTAAGTTTTTTTTATTTACTTATTTTGATCATTAATAAACATTCTATTACTTATGTAAGCAGTTATAGTTAACTCTATAAAAATAATAATAATAAAACGTTAAATGATTTTCTTTACTAAGAATATAATATTAATATTTCATTTTTTTTGTTTAGGAAACGCCTGCTGTTGCGACGAATGGAACAACGACGGAAATGTTATTCTCATCTGGTGTAAAGAAAGAGATTCAATCTGACAAAGTTATGGTAAATAGATTGTACATTTAAAGGCTTAATATGTAATACATATCTTATATTTCCTTGATTGTAGGATAATTATTTGGACATAACTTGAGATAATTTTTCGATATCCTGAATTTTATAAAAACAGAATTTAAAATTTAGAAAGACATTCCAAAATTGCAATTAAATCTATGTTCTTTTTCTTTATTTGCAGGATAGTGGAGGGAAAACATTGAGTGAAGCAGCGCGGGAGTATGAAGAAGCTCGGGCAGTTAAAAGAAAATTTGAAACAGTGCAGGTAATTACGGGAGAAGAAGAGGAATCAAATGTTCTTCAGGTGAGAATATGTTTGAAACTATACTGTTAACGTTTTCAGTGTTAGGAAAACAATAATGAAGGTTTAACCACTAATTAACAGCTAGGATATACTTTTAATCTTTATATTTGATCTGTTTTAAAAGCTAGATTTCTTGTTAAAAATGTAAAATTCAGTAATAAATATTATGAATAATCCATTCATAATAACTAGTGCCCTTGGCCTTCTCAATAATCGCCTAAAATATTCGCTGTTTTGCCAAGTGTCTTACCTTAATTTTTAATTGCCCAATTTCTTTTCCTGCACGTTGTCCCTTCAGCTGCCACAGATATGCCTCTCTGTTGGCGACTTTCTAAATCTTTCGAAGTTCTGCAGTATATACATTCTCAGGAGGTACTTCCATACCATTTCAGCTAATCTCTCTTATCTTGGAAATGAAATTATATTCCTGTATAGCAACTGCAGTATTATCCTAGTTTCTATTGGAAGCAATTTGTAAGTTTAAATAAATACCGATCCAATTAAAAAAAAAAAATCAGTTTTCTTTGCAGGAACAAACCGATATGTTTATCACGTATTTTGATTATAAACTAATATTTCCCTCTTTTTTCTTAAACTCGTAAAGTATAATTTTTAGAAATTAATTGTTTTACTCAAGAGTACTGTCTCGAGAGTGTCAAAAAAGACAGGCAGAAACATGATGAGACAGATTTTTGTCTGAAGAGAAAACAAATTGGTCAAAAACATTATTTTATTTATTAAGTATAATCACTGATTTTTTTAATTTTGTTTATTTATTATTTTTAAATAGATAAATTGCAAATTATTTTCCTGGAGTAGCTGTAGTTGGGTTGAAAGAGGAAGGGGAACATTAAGAGTTAACGATTTACCAACTAATCCTCCTTCACATCGACTTATTGTGAGGGCAGCCGGATCTTTAAGGCTAGTGCTTAACACTAAAGTAAGTTTTTCATATAATAAAAATTAACTGATATGGCTACCCTTTTCTAGAAAACTATTTATGATTTTTACAGTTTCTTTTTGGAGATTTCTCATTTTTTTTATTAGTAAGTCATTTTATTTTACCTCTTTTTAGATATGGTCTGGAATGACAGTTGATCGTGCCAGTGTTAAGAGTATTCGCATAACCGGAATGGATAGTAATGGAGTTGTTAAAGTCTTTCTTTTAATGGTATGGATTTTTATATAGATTTGTAAATACTTTATTTGCTGAGGTAATTTTTAATTTAAAAGATTCATATTTTTAAAATATTTAGTCAAGTTTTTACAAATAAAATTTGCAGTGTGCATTAAAAAAATTAGCGAAATTAAAAGAAGCGAAACTTTCTTTGCAAAACAAAGCCTATCATTGAAAAAAAAAAAATTAGTGTGAAACACTCAAATAACTCCTCTAACTGCAGTTCTTACAATTGGTAATTTGTTTCAATCTTGGAATTTTTACTAAACCTTTGCCTTAATCTACGGTTACTATAGTTGCAATAGTTCTTAGACC
>JAAEAF010009965.1:0-18542 GCA_011037195.1 Triatoma infestans
TCCACAAACTCCCATGTATTGATACAAGATATGCAATTATATATTGTGTATACAAATTTACATGTCAGTCAATGTGTTAATATATGTTTTTTTTTTTTTCTGTTAAGATATCCTTATTAAAACATAAAGCAGAAAATCAGTGGTAATTCAACATTTTTAACAACAGAAATTCCATCCAATTAACTTCTTGCAAGTTGCGAAATTATTCTCAGTAATAAATCTGTATACGTAGTAATAAATCTAATATAATCCTTTCAAATAAATCTTCTAACGATTTCATTGAAACAGAAAACGTGCCTAAAATAAAGACCTGTCCTATCTAGCTATTTTTTTAACCAAGAAATGTAATATTTTTCTACTTTTCTTGATGTTTTTTTTTTCTTCTTTGTATTGCACCTAGAATATAAACAACAAAAACCTAAAGTTTGTCTGGTCAAATTACTTTTTTATCCGTTTATATTATTAATGCAAATTAACCAAAAAGCTTCACAAAAAAAAAAACATTATTTTTCTACTTTTTAAAAAGCTGTATCGAGTAATGGAAAATTTCACGGGAAGTTACTTTATGAATTGCTATAGCTCAGTATTTTTACTGGAATATTATCACATAAGTTAAGTTAGCGGGAAAGTGAAAATGCAATTCTGGAGGAATAAACAAGCAGGGTTTTAGAAAAAAATTACCTCCATCTTAGACAAATATTTTCAGTTTTATAAGCGAAGTAAAAATTAAATTAGCTGATAAAAAGTGAAAAGTTCGCTCTTTTTTGATAACTTCCCTTCGCACATGATTGGCTGTTAGGATAACAAGGTCTAAGTCTCCTACTGCCTTGTTCAATGGTATTGCGTTGTTTTGTTCAATATTACCTTCATTTTTTTTTAACTTTTTAATCTTTTCTCTGAGCAATGGCAGCCAATTCTGCTGAGGTTGTGTCCGTCATTTCTGTGATTTTCCTCTTTCCAAATTCCAATCGCCTTGATTATTTGGTAATTGTTAACTTGGAAAAAACTTTTTTAACCAGGCAGAATTTTCCGTTTTTTTTTTTTCATGTTTCTCCTGTTGTGAATAAATCCGTTGGACTCTTTGTAAGAGGAAAGAAAATTCGCCTTAACAAGTTTCCAAATAACAAAAGTAACATCAACCTTACCGCACTATATGTAGTCTTGTATGAGGCTTTGCCTGCATCTTCTTTTACTAAGGTTCCATTAAAATAAAATCGCACTTCAGGTTGGGCGTGTTTTGTTCGAAAACCTTCGAATCCAATAATTGAATCCAATAACGGAATATCAAGTTTTAGCTTCCTGCATATTTTCATTTTTGAGATATTTTATATTCACATGTCGCCACATCATTAGCTAATATTTTTTTTTTTTTTTAAATTCAAGAGACTGCAAAATAATTTTCGGTAAAAACTCAATTTCGAACATTTAACACGATTATAATGTTTCCTTTTACAATTGTAAGAGACAGTAATAGAGATATTTAAGTTAATTGAATAAATGCTGTAATGACATAGCCATGTCAAAGCAATGTCAAAGCCTTCACAAAATATAACAAAAGGAAAGAATAATTTATAACTAGTGGCCCCACAGCCGGCCGCTGCCTTTTCAATACAAAGGTATCAAAGACAAGCACCGATAAAGCCCTGTCTATTGAACAGAAGCCACCTGGTCTTTGAAAGTCGCCGATGGGCGACCAAATCTGGCCACTGACCTGAATCAGAGGTCGCCGACCTAACCAAGGTCGCACGCTGCTAGAGATGTCTTAATGTGAGAACTTACTTACATACTTGACAGTGTGTGAATAAGACTAATATAAACTTCGCCCCACTGGAAGAGGGGATCATTATATCATTCATCATTATACGAGTAGCCACATCATTATATCAGTATCATTTTACAGCAGCAGTTATACTTGAGGTCCGAGCGCGTCCCTATACAAGGTTTTACTTATAATTATTTTCATAGTTGTGCATATTAGTTTATTTATTATAATCATTTTAAATTATTTGTTATTTAACTCTTAAAATTATTTATTTACTTTTATCAAATCATATTAATTGTAGTTACCATTAGGCTCATTCAAATTATTGTTAAAATATATTCTATTTTTATAAATTCAGTGTTAATAATTCTCTAAACTAACTTCCGCCTAATAAATCCCTCTTCAAAACATCTAACTTCATACCTCAAGAATCACGACAATTGATTCCACTACAATGCCCAAGTTCTACAGAAGCAATTCCATAACATTCTTCTCTTTTCTTTACTAAATTTAATAATATCATAATGAAATCATTATCTTTGCTTTAATGTTGTTTTTTTTTTTTATAATTTAAATTTAATAATGATTCGCTAAAAACTCTAATTACTATATCTTGCATTAGCTGTGACAATTGATTTTCTTTTATTTATTGCACACAATATATATATATATATGCCAAAGTGATGATAGGTTTATTAAACTAGAAATAGTAGACAAATATGATGAAGTATTTTTCCATCAGCACGTTGTAAATAATGGACTAATGAATTATGGAACACAAAGTACCATTATACACGAAAAACCACTTAGATTTAATAAAAAAAAAAATGATAAATGCTTTTCCTTGTTTTGGAATTTATCATGTGAGTTGCAAATTTTGTTATACAATGCAAGTTTATTTTCCAACCAAATAATGTTATTGCCGATGAAGTAATATATATTATTTAATGAAACCCACACTCATATCTACTTTACTTTTAATATTGATAATATTACTTACTTTTGAAAATTTAATAATTTTTGGTATATTAAGTAATAAAATAATTTTCTTTCTAGAAATTTAGTCTTTCTATAACTATGCATGTGTAATGGGAATCAAGCCAGCCTTTATTGATAAAATTCATCACCAAGCATTATACTCTATAGTCTAGTTCCATAACCAGACGTACCGAGGCGCCACCATCAGCCTCCAAACAAACCTTCACCTATGCATTATTATTTCTGTCACGCGAATGTATTAGCGAATGAGCTTCAACTTGGATAGCCAAAATTCCCTATAGAAACTGGCTCCCACCAAGAGCTAGGAGAAATCAGATAAAAAGTTCCGCATTCTGAGGGCTTTATTAAATCGGCAAATCAACTGAACTGTGAACATATAAGAAATCTCAAGATTATTCTTGAACGATTTTCTTAATTAATCCGCCTTTAGAACTAAAGCATGATTTCTAACTAGCCACAAACCAGGCGGGCTCTCGCCCAGACCCTTCTGCGCTCATCACGTTACTCGTCAAGATGTAATAGTAGTATGAAGTAAGCTATATAATTAACAACCTTTGCAGTTAATAAAACTGCAACATTAAATGTAGTATTAAAAGCTTATTAACTACCTTTGTCATTGATATGGCAGAGTATAGCTACAGCGCCATTCATTTTCAGAGCTAGTAGTAACAAATAACTGCAGATAAGTTTTAGGCTCCGTTCTGCTTCAATATTTTTACTTTCCCTTACTCCTAGTAAGAGGAAGTATTGTAATCGTGTCAAATTTTCGATATTGAGTTTTCACCGGAATTATCCGTTTTGAGGTCCCCTGAGTCAAAAAAAGTGGTTTTTAGCAAATGGTCTGTGTGTGTATGTATGTATGTATGTGAACAGCATGGCTCAAAAACGAAAAACCGTAGAAAGTTGAAACTTGATATTCCGTTTAGGTAACACCATGGGATCTGACCGGTGCGTTATCTGTTCAATATTCCTCAACGAAAGTACCATTTACTAGTTGTTTTTTTTTACGTTTTGAGATTTTCTCAAAATGGCTCCGACGATTTTTTCATACTTTGGTTATATCAACTACAAATAAATGAGCTACAACATTATTTGAAATTTCCCCCACGGGCACTTATGGGGGACGGGTGGGGTTAAGTTTTCATCTTAACTGCTATTTCAGTTTATTAGACAATTCTATCATTTAAATAATGTTAATTAGAATTAAATATGTAGTTGAAATTCCGAGTTTGAAAAAAAAATCGGATAATCGGAAGTGCGTTTGTTTTAACACCTTACTAAATAATTTTTTTTTACTTTTTCGCGGTTTTCTAAAAAATGGCCACGACGATTTACTTGAAACTTCATATATAAACTAAACACACAAAGATCTACATCTTTTATTTAAAACATTTCTCTGGGAAAATTTATTAAGGTTACTTTTTGGGAAGGGGCGGGGTTACAGCTTTCTCTAAAGTGGTATCATAGTTGATTATACAATTCTATCATCCAAACAAAATTAATTTGAAATAAATAGATGGCTAAAATTCCAAGTTTTGAGAATATTAGTAAGCCGGAAATGCGCTTTTACTGTACAGTTTTTTTCAGTTTTCGACGAATTTCGTTATATTGGTACACAAACTATAACATTTGTCAATTATAATTTTGAGAACAGGAGTAAGAGAAAGTTGTGTGAGTGTTTCACACCAGATTTTTTTTTTTTAAATTTAGGAAGCTTGTAAACTGTCTCAGCATTACAATCACTATCATCAACGATTATTATATCATTACTATGAAACATTAAATACTCTGCCGCTGAAATTCAGAGTTTGAAAAAAAGTATTTTAAGCGGAAATCGGTATTACTGAGTATTTTACCTCTTTCTCTCTTGTTTTTTAGCGATTTTCTCAAAAGGAAAACATATTTATAGTACATCGGTTCATATAAAACTATGCACTTCATGAAGTATTATGTATTTCCGCTAAAAAAAAAACTCAATTTCGAAAAACTAACGCGGTCGCAATGATTTCTCATACCGGAAGTAAGAGAAAATAAAAATGGTTATTAAATTCATGTAGAGAGTTGATTGACTTCAACTTTTAAGTTTCTGTCACACCCCATATTGTTCTCGAAATTAGTTTTCATCTACAATAAGATGTTTTGAAGACCTCTCTAGTATGTAAAAATCTGGTGTGAAACATTCACACAACTTTCTCTTACACCAGTTCTCAAAATTATAATTGACAAATTTTATAGTTTGTGTACCAAATTGAATGAAATTCGTCGAAAACTGAAAAAAACTGTTCAGTAAAACGCACTTCCGGTTTACTAATTTCCTTGAAACTCGAAATTTTGGCCATCTACTTATTTCTAATTAATTTTCTTTGGATGATAGAATTGTATAATGAACTATGATAGCACTTTAAAGAAAAACATAACCCCACCCCTCCACTAAAAATTACCCCTAAATGAATTTTCCCAGAGAAATTGTTTTAAATAAAAGTTGTAGAACATTGTATGTTTAGTCTATATGTATGAAGTTTCAAGAAAATCGTCGGACCCATTTTTGAGAAAATTGCGAAAAAGTGAAAAAAAATCATTTAGTAAAGTAGTAAAAGTATACGTACTTCCGGCTATCCGATTTTTTTTTTTTTAAACTCGGAATTTCAACAAGATATTCAATTTCTAATTAACGTTATTTGTATGACAGAACTGTCTAATAAATTGAAATAACACTTAAGGTGAAAAACCTAACCCCCACCCCTACCCTAAAAGTGCCCTTAAATCAATTTTCCCCAGAGAAACTTTTCTAATAAAAGTTGTAGCTCGTTCTATGTGTAGTTGATTTAACAAGTTTGAAGAAAATCGTCGAAGACATTTTTGACAAAAACGCAAAAAAGTAAAAAAAAACAAAAAAAAAAAACAACTAGTCAAATGGATACTTCCGGTTGAGGAATTTTTACAGATAACGTACAGTCAGATCCTATGGTGATACCTAAACGAAATGTCAAGTTTCAACTTTCTACAGTTTTTCGTTTTTGAGCTATGCTGTTCACATACGTACACAGATACACATACAGACCATTTGCTAAAAAAAAACATTTTTTTTTGGACTCAAGGGACCTCAAAACGAATATTTCCGGTGAAAACTCGATATAGAAAATTTGACACGATTACAATACTTCCTGTTACTACTAGGCGTAAGAGAAAGTAAAAATGTATGTAGATTTCTAGATAAAAAATTTAGGTGAAACCAAAAATTTGCCAAAAGTTCCAATTGTTATTTCATTTATTTATCACAGTGCGATCCGATGCGAAGGTTTCGGTGAGAATCCATTTCAAAAGTATGACTTTGTTAACTGTTTTTTTTTTTTTTGTTTCAGTTATTACGATTTTTTTTCGAAAATTCTACCTTTCGAAGTGTTTGTATTATCTCGATGTAATCACTACTCCCATAATGAATATATTATCATTTAGATCACTTAAGATTTATTTGATAAAATTGATTTCAGGATATTCTGGGTAGCTATGACCGTTGGGTTTTTCGTAAGCCGGTCATATGTAATATTTAGCGCACATACAATTTTAGTGAAACATGATTTTTGGTACTTAGATTGTGAGAAGGTATTACAATAATTTTGTGAACGTTTCACCCGTAAATATTTCAATAACAGAAGAATTTTTTGTTCCTTTACATTCCCTTATTATATTAGAACTTGTGGAATAAATAATTGCAATTCACTTATTATATATAAACAAACCCCAGAAAGGTTGGATTACAATTTAATATATAAAGCAATAAATTTCTTGTGTCCAGAATAGATCATGAAAAATGGAGAATAAACTGAAGTTAGTGTAAGATTGTAGTTTGTAGTTAAAGGAATGCGAGAGTTTTCTCTAGAGAAATGATGACAAAAAACAAATAAGAGAAGGACCTCCTAGTGCAATAGAGGCTAACCTTGGTGGCTTGGCTACTGTCGCCAGTAGATCTTGGTTAACCTACCAGCGAAGCTTGACACCCCGGGGGGAATGTCGCCCTTGACCTCATCAACACACGGCTTTTTCTAAAAGCTATTTTTCCACCATACAAGGCCAAATAAGTTGATTCCCCTAATGCTCTTTATTTAGTAACAATATAAATTTCAATGTGACAACACAAAATACATAATATATGAAAGGAAATTACGAAAACTAAGTGTTATTTAAGTTATTTATTTAATTGTTTATATATTTATTTAAGTCACTTCTGAATTTTAATTTTACCCGAATTTACAGTATGGCATTTATAATTCGAATAAATCCGAGTAACAATAATTTAGATTTTACTCTCCATTGTTTTAGAATGATATGAAGTGTGTAGAATTTGAGTGGGAGAATAAATAGTGAAGTCAACCGACAAAGATTATTTCTTTTGTCTATTAATATTTTTACAATTTTTCCTTTTTATAACTTATTGAAGAGTAAAAAAAAAATATATATACATAATAAGGAAAATTAAGAATTTGTCTTCGTCATATTAACTTCAAACTGGTAAATTTTATTTAACGTCTAAGTTACTTACGGCTTAGCATTAATAACAAGTTGTAGTGTTAGGAAACATACTTTTTAGTCTATACGGAATGAATATTTCCTATATGTGATGACTATATCGTACGGCCATCTGTCTGTCCTCTGAAAAAACTAAACAGCAGTTTGAAAGTTAAATCAACTAATAGATGGCCCAGAACATCCTCACTTTTTTCCCCCCAAAAAATGTTTGAAATAAATATAAGCAATGGCCGGGGGGCCGTTACGTTTGGCCATTGTTAATAAATCAAGCAAAATATTGGTTGGCCTGGGGTCAAAGGAAAAAAAAAAAAAAATCTTTTTAACATTTAACGTTTATTCTATCGACATTTCGGACAGCTTTGACGTTCTTCCTCAGGGTCTGTCAGAGAAGCATGCATGTGACACTTTTGAGATAAGTTTGACGTTTTAGCTTTCCAAGAATCCTCCAAAAATCATATTTTTAGTGAAAAATAATTAAAATAAAATAATAAATCTATATACATGTGTGCGTGTGTGTGTGCGTGTGTGTGTGTAGTAGTAGTAGTAGTAGTAGTAGCATGCTAAGTTTAAAGAAAAATCGTTGAAGCTATTTTTGAGAAAATCCAAAAAAAAGTGAAAAAATCATTTAGTAAAGTGTTAAAGTAAACTTTCTTCCGGTAATCCGATTTTTATCAGACTCGGAATTTCAACAACATATTTAATTCTAATTAACATTATTTAGATGACAGAATTGTCTAATAAACTGAAATAGCACTTTTAGAGGAAAACCTAACCCCACCTCTCCCGCAAAAGTGTCCTTCAATAAATTTTCCCAGAGAAATGTTTCAAATAAAAGTTGTAGCTCTTTGTATATGTGTAGTTGATAAAAGTTTGAAGAAAATCGTCTTAGCCATTTTTGAGAAAAATGCAAAAAAGTAAAAAAAAAAAAAAACTAGTAAATCGGCACTTCCGTTTGAGGAATTTTGACAGATAACGTACTGTCAGATTCCATGGTGATACCTAAGCGGAATATTAAGTTTCAACTTTTTACGGTTTTTCGTTTTTGAGCTATGGTGTTCACATACACACACACACACAGACCATTTGCTCAAAACCACTTTTTTGACTCAGGGAACCTCAAAACTCGATATCGAAAATTTGACACGATTACAATACTTCCTCTTACTAGGGAGTAAGAGAAAGTAATATTAATAGCAGCAAGGAAAAGTGAAAAGATATAAAAGCTAGGTAGGTAAACTCTTTGGAGTATGTTTCCTCATCCTTATTGAAAATGGGACATAATAATACTTTAGGCTAGAGTTGAACCATGTTATGTAATGTTTACCAATATTTATTAATAACATATGTTAATATATAATATATTAGACATTAATATATTAACATATGTTAATATTATTTAATATAATTTAACACTTTCATTTAAAACTTAAAATTTGTTTAATTGAAAATGATAAAATTTGTAATTCCTTTAATCTCAAGAGACCAAAAAAGTTTGTTATACAACTTTATTTACTGATTTTAGTGGAGTAAATTCACAATATTCTACTGTAGTTAAAAAAAGGAAAAGTGAATTCCTATCGATAAGAAGAGGGGGTGGGGGTTTCTATGGAAATCAGTTTCTATAAATCTCAAGGGTATCTTAAACCATAAAATATTATATTCATATAAAAATGCACTGCTTACAAAATGAGAAGTTAAAGATTATTTGAATCTAAACCAAGTAATTATTTTAGAATACAGTAGATTTTTAATTTTAATACATTTTCTCAATTTTTAAAAAAATTTTTTCTTCTCTGCTTGTTGGAATTTATTTCTTTAAAGAAAACTTCTCATATTTCCTGATGTTTTAGTAATATAATTTAACTCAATTAAAAGGGATATTTCAAACTTAATTTAGATGCAGTTTGTCCATAGTAGGGGGGGGAGTTAGTCCGCTACAAACTGAGCGGAACAATAAGAACTCCCAAGCACCAAGTTTGCTAACTTTTCTTCGTGACTGTCTTATATTCAATTTCTGCAAATCCTCCTCTCCTCGTCCTGAAGCTTAAGCCATCTTGGATCCCTTCGTATATCTTTCTATTGTTTTAATCCACTTACATTGCAGATAGGTCAACCAATGTAACTTACCCATATTCACAACTCCAACCAAATCCATATGTTATTCAGTTGCTTCTAATTAAGTAATTTCTTAAAAAAAAAAAAAAAAAAAAATAGTACCTATTTTATCAGTCAAGTAACCAATCAGATGTCCTACAAGGAGGTGGTTTAGCAAAATATATTATATAATAAACTGTGGCGGGCCAGTAAATACGCACTGCAGCACTACAGTACCTTCTAGAAAACAAAAACTGAATTTTTGTTATATATCTAAATAATCTGGTGTGAAACACAACTTTCTCTTACTCCTGTTCTCAAAATTATAATTGACAAAGGTTTGTGTACCAAATATAACGAAATTCGTCGAAAACTGAAAAAAAGTGTTCAGTAAAAGCGTACTTCTGCTTACTAATTTTCTTAAAACTTGAAATTTTGGCCATCCATTTATTTCTAATTATCATTGTTTTGATGATAGTATTGTATAATCAACTATGATACCACTTTAGACGAAGCTGTAACCACACCCCTGCCCAAAAAGTGCCATTAAATGAATTTTCCCAGAGAAATATTTTAAATAAAAGTTGTAGATCACTACATGTTTAGTTTATATACAAAGTTTCAAGAAAATCGTCGGAGCAATTTTTGAGAGAAAATCTCGAAAAAGGGAAAAAAATCATTTAGTAAAGTGTTTAAAAACAAACGCTCTTCCGGTTATCCGTTTTTTTTTTTTCAAGATTCGAATTTCAACAACATATTTAATTCTACAATTAACATTTATTTAGATGACAAAATTGTCTAATAATTGACAGTAGCAGTTAAGATGAAAAACCTACCCCCACCCTCCCCCAGAAGTGCCCTTAAATCAATTTTCCCGGAGAAATGTTTCAAATAAAAGTTGTAGCTGTTAGTATGTGTAGTTGATATACCAAGTTTGAAGAAGATCGTTGCAGGCATTTTTGAGTAAATTGCAAAAACGTAAAAAAAACAACTAGTAAAGTGGTACTTCCGGTTGAGGAATTTTAGCAGATGACCTACTGTCAGATCCCATGGTGATACGTAAACGGAATGTCAAGTTTGAACTTTCTACGATTTTTCGTTTTTGAGCTATGCTGTTCACATACATACACACACACACACACAGAGACACACACGCAGACCATTTGCTAAAAAACACTTTTTTGGACTCAGGGGACTTCAAAACGGATATTTCCGGTGAAAACTCGATATCGAAAATTTGACACGATTACAATACTTCCTCTTACTAAGGAGTAAGAGAAAGTAATAATAAAAATTCATAAAACAATTGTAGTAATAAAATTAAACTTGCTAAAATTTACAGTATGTATTTCGCATTGATTGCCCAGTTAAAAAAAAAAAAAAAAAAAAAACAAATCAGGAATTATTCGAAAAAACGCTTTAGATAGCAGAAATGGTACTGCTAATCTAATACAATGCCTGAATTATCACGTTCTATTCAGTTATGCCAAGACTATTCGTCGATATTCGTTAGCAATTGCCAGTGCTCAAAATAAATGCTATGAGCCCCGACATACTAAAATTATGGTAAAAATTTAATACAAATTAAAGGTGCAATAATTTATTTTATTTTAAAAAAAATATTTTTAGGTAGCGCGTTGAACTACGCGAGTGTCTATGGGTTCAAGTCCAGCCATATGTCCTTAGATTTTCTCTTCCTAGCAGCACATATAAATCACTTCCGGTGGCGGGCAGTATTGACTGTAGCTAAAGATGTAGCTCGGCGGAATCACAGAGAAGTCTCCGGGGGCACAATAGATCTTTCAGGTAGCAGTGCATAGCCTCTCACTCAAAAATTCATTTAAGAGGACTTTTGGGGTAGTGGTAGAATTATATTTCCCTCTAAAGTGCCATCTTAATATTTTAACACAATTTTATCATCTAAATAATATTAATTAGAAATAATTAGACTGCCAAACTTTTGAGTTTTAAGAAAATGAGTAAATCGGAAGTGTGGTTTTTTACTGTTTACTGAACAGATTTTTTTGTTTTCGTGATTTTTGTCCATAAAAACTCCGACGAATTTTATTAAATTTTGGTATACTAACCATGAATATAGAGATCTATCACTTTTTTTAAAACTTTTTCCATGAAAGTTCATTTAAAGACGTTTTTTGGGGGGTTTGAGGGAGGAGGATATTTTTTCCTCAAAAAGGTCATTTCATTAAATTAGATTCGCCAATTGATATAAAACTGAAGACAAACATTTAGTACAAATTATGTAAGGGATATTGGGTGAGAACCTTTCCGGGGGATCACTCTAGTATTGAGTATAAGATCTGGCAGGTGAACCAATTTCTGATTGACGAGACGAGCAAGAAACGGGGATTTGAGAGGGATTATGAGATTAGCATCAATAGTTTAGGGGAGAATACCCTCCAAATGCTAATGGAGGCGGGTAATGGGATTATTTGCTGCTATTCGGATGGCTCTAGGCAGTAGGAAACTGGTCTGTTAGGAGTCGGAGCATGGTTGCAGGATTAGACTGGAGAAGATCTGTGGCCCTGAGGAGTATGGCCACTGCTAGAGATGACAGCTCGGCGGAATGTACTGAAAAGGCTACGGGAGGGGCACAATAGATCTTTCAGGTAGCAGTGCATAGCCTTCCAGTCCGAGTTCATGGGCATCATTGAATGCTGCTGCCTTGCGGGGGAGTGGCAGGGAGAAATTAAAGTGGTGCGGATATTCTCTGATAGTCAGTCGCACGGAGGGCTTTGAGCAAGCCGTGTTGGAGTTTGAAATTGGTGGGCGGATGCAGGGGAAGGCTTATTACCTTAGCTCAGAGGGACAAAGTGCAGCTTTCCTGGGTTCTCCGATATGCAGGAATAAAAAGCAATACGACAGGGGACCGGCTACGCTGAAGGAGGCCTCCCCTTTTTGTGGTCCTGAGCCAGCCCTTGCCGTCACTAAGATGTTCAGCGATATTCAGATTAGACTTTGGGAGTCGGGAGTTTTAGAGAAACATTGGGAGGACACGCAGAGGTACCTCCATGCCAAAAGATTTATTAAAGGGACCAAGCGGGGGGTTTCGGATTACCTACTGTCCCTCAGTGGGATAGATCATTTACAGGGTGGCTAGTCATTTACATAGTATAGGGAGGACGTCTAGTCCCATATGTCAGAACGGGGATGATGGAAACGGGGAGTTAGGGAAACGGTATATCACTATTTATGTCACTGCCCCCCGTTTCGCTGGCACTAGGTTTCGTATATTTGGGAGGGCCTCACTGTCGCGGGATAGTTTGGGAGGGTTATAGCTAAAGGATATTTTAGTAGATTGTAGACAGACCAGTAAACTACCCAGAGAGATTAATAAAGGGACTGAATGGGGGGGGGGGATAAAAGCCACATAGGCTTAGGTCCCATGCCGATAGGCACCATGACTTAATAATAATAAGTTTGGAAAAAAAATTGCCAATTACAGTTTAGTTAAACTGCAAACCTGGTTTTGTTTAATTACAAACCAGGTGTAGCGTCGTAAACTTCTAAATCATTTTTTTTTTTTAAATTTGAAAATCTAATAAAGTTTATTAAAGGAATAAATTACAAAAAAAAAAAATAAATAAATAAATAAAGCTAACACAATTAAAATACATCAATAGATCACAATGGAAAATGGCAAAGTAAATAGAAATATAGAGAAATATTTTCCTTCTGCGGGTGTGTGTGTGTGTGTGTATGTATACCAATTAGACTAAGAGGACTAGCGGTGTGGTATGAAGGTGGCCGCTTAGTGCCTGTCACATCTGTGACTTCCCATGTAAATTCACCGCCCTCAGACCTTTTACCAGCTTATATAAAGTGCAATGTTTTTCTCCATATTTTATCAACTAATCATATAAATTTGTCTCTAATGTAATTAAATTTAAACAACTTTAGTATTTTGTTCATTTAATAATGTTAGGCCACCACTCCTTACTACTATATCTTCTTGGTATTCATAAAATAAACTGTCGCTTTACCAAAATAATTAAATTTCACTGCATTTTATGATATAGATATCATTGTAATACGAACAATTTTAATAATTTCTAGTTATTAATATGAAGATCCAAATTATTCTCCATAATGATTATTATTAATTTATTGAGACCTAACTTATTAATTTGAAGAGACCTAACTTTTTTTGGTGAGTGAATTTTTTAAGGAAATTCTTTTTTACCTTAATAAGTTGAAGGGGTAAAGTAAACTTTTTATGCATACAATAACTCACTGGGAAATG
Source organism: Triatoma infestans (assembly GCA_011037195.1). Classification (NCBI taxonomy): domain Eukaryota; kingdom Metazoa; phylum Arthropoda; class Insecta; order Hemiptera; family Reduviidae; genus Triatoma; species Triatoma infestans. The sequence continues at coordinate 13,644 of JAAEAF010009965.1, forward strand.
TGAGGCATTACTCCGTCAATTTGTTTTAACTTTGGGATGAAAACACTTAACTGAGGCCCAAATTGAACATAGTTTATCCATTATAATTTATTTAAGTTTCATAACTTTCATGAATGTTTGGAAAAATGCGTTTATATTCTAGTGTGACAGGTTGTCCAATATGAGCAGCACATTAGCGTACAACACAGGATAAATAGTTAATTATAATATGCATTCTTAACATTTACTTTTGATTTTGCATAACTGTACATCAGATAACCTATTACAAATTATGTACAGATCAATCACATACATACAAATTACAGCTTAATATGAAACCATGAGACACACAAAATAATATTAAAGTTAAATTAATGAAATAAAACGAAATTACAATAAGAAAAAAATAGTCAAAATACTTTATTAAGAAGACCAAAAAATCCCCTGAAAGGTAAACTAATGTTCAACGATAGAGCTTTGGACTCCCACGTGAGTTCGGTCCAATGCTTCCCTTAGAACTTCGTGGGAACACTGTCCTCGTAGCACACTGTCCTGCTCACTATAGCGAGTGAACACTGTCCGGAGGTGGGCTCCACTATAGCGGAGAAGCTCCGAGCGCCAATGTCAGAAGTGTTAGCACACCAAAAAAAAGAACAATCTAACTATCCTTTTATAATGTTTACTTTCTCTTAAATCTGGTAAAATAAAGTATTTCGATCATGTCAAATTTTTTATGTCTAGTTTTACTGGAATTACACGTTTTGAGTTCCCTGTTAATATTCTAAATTCTAGCTTTCAGTACAGCAATTTGCTCTGCCTAATTTACGGAGCAGTAATCTTGCAGGTTTATACTTTATTAGATAGGTCGTTTACAACCCTAAGTTACTCTAAATTCTATTACAATCAGAGTAAATCTCTATATTATTGCCAATCGTTTCTTCTGTTGTTTTGCGAGTTCTTGAAGAGAGTTGAACCTATTCATTTAATTTTATTTGTGCGTCAGATTTGTCCAATTGAAGGCTGTTTATGGACTTACTATTATTATTATTTTTTAATTTAAGGCACGTCAACATCTATGGTCATTGGCGCCCGGAGCCTTCTCAGTGCACTGCCGACTTCCGGAGAGAGTTCTCTTGTTACTGATAACACTGTCCATCACCGGACAGTGAGCTGTAGGGGCTCCTAGGAAGAAAAAATCTAAGAGCAGCACAGCTGGACTCGAACCCGGGTCCTTCGCGTGGGAGTCCAGTGCGCTAACCACTTAGCTATTTCGTTCCCTTATTATTATTATTAATGGGTCCCTGGAAGAGTAGGGCCTAAGCCAATTTCGCTTTTATCATTCTCTTAAGGAATGAGAGGAATTTATTAAAGATATTTTTATTTTCCAACTCCCCCAAGGATTCCCTGGAGAGTATTGCTTTCCCATATTGTATTGGCGAAACGGAGCACTTAGTATTCACCATTTCCCTAACCCCATTGTAACCAAATAAATGTAAAACGTAATATTTGAATGTAATTAAGTGTAGAATGTAGATTTAATTTAAATGTAGAGTACCAAAGGCCCTGCCAGAGATGTTACAGAGATTGCTGACTCCAACAGGGAGTGGATTCCTGCAGTTATGAGATTAAAATAAAATATAGAAGAGAGTCAGTCTGTGGTTGTATGCGAAGAATGAAACCTGGCTGGTGGCTTTGTGCTTGGGCGTTAGGTGAGTCAGCTTCTCCATAGAATTTCTGGCAAGGCTTGAGAATTTATTAATTAATAGTAGAGTTTATTTTTTTTTTTTGTGCATAGGATGATTGGTATTAGCTTATAATTTGATTAGTGATTCGTAACATGAAGTTTGATATTAGCTTGTAAGGTGATTAGTATTAGTTTGTAAAGATAACTTTCATTCAATAAGTACATTATTTTCTGAAACCAAGGCTTGTCTGTATAAGTTCCCGTCACTGCCCTCCCAACTCGCCCGCTTCGTTTACACCCATCATCATAATTCTGACAAAAAGGACTAGACGATGTATTATTCTGCCTATTTTTTTTTTTTTTTTGGTAAATGACTGACTACCCAACTGTGCTCAGTCAATACACATCAGGACTTACAACTGTATCCTACTCAAAGAGAGATGATAATTGTCCTTCTGTTATATATCTTTTAGCCTAGAGACACCAGTCCATGTGCCTCCAGTATTTCTCCATTGCTCTATTCCTACTGTGTTTGACTTCCCAGATGCGTAATTGCTTGGTTACAATGGCTACTCTGGCGCGGGACTACAAAACGGTGATGAGGATCCCATTAACCAACTCGTCCATCCTCTGATTGTCATCTACACCAATAATCAACCAAGAATAGCTCTTCTCTGCTCCTCTAAGTCTTCACCTACATTCACTACTATTTTAGAGCTCCAGCCACACTTAAACTAGTTCAGCTTAGCTATAAAGAATATCCACACCTCCTTAAATTATCTCTGCCACTCTTCCACTATTCAGGAGCCTTTCAACCAATGATACCAATGATCTCATCCTGAAAAACAGTGACTACACCCGCTAAAGTCACAGATCTTCCTTTGTTAAGCCGCTGCAACCAAGCTTCTGCCACAGACTGTTGTAAACGTACTAGCAAAAATTCTGAAAGATTGAGCAGTTTGGAAGAACGAATTGAAGAACGACATTTTGTTGTTGAATATTTCAGCATTGTGTGAAAAGATGCTTTAAACAGAAAGTACAAAAATTCTAATTCCATTAACAATAACAAAATAGTAGAGAGTCTAAATTATATAATATAAAACAAATTTACTTAAAAGTTAAATTATCTAATTACTTGCTCTTACTCCTAGTAAGAGGAAGTATTGTAATCGTGTTAAATTTTCGATATCGAGTTTTCACCGGAAATATCCGTTTTGAGGTTCCCTGAGTCCAAAAAAGTGGTTTTTAGCAAATGGACTATGTGTGTGTGTGTGTGTGTGTATGTGGAACAGCAAAGCTCAAAAACGAAAAACCTTAGAAAACTGAAACTCAATATTCCGTTTAGGTATCACCATGCGATCTGACTGTGCGTTATCTGTCAAAATTCCTCAACCGGAAGTACCACTTTACTAGTTGACTTTTTTACTTTTTTGCGTTTTCTCAAAAATGGCTCCAAGGATTTTCTTTAAACTTGACACATCAACTACATATACAAGGAGCTACAACTTTTATTTGAAACATTTCTCTGGGAAAATTGATTTAAGGGCCCTTCTGGGGGAGGGGTGGGGTTAGGTTACCCTCTAAAGTGCTATTTCAGGTTATTACACAATTCGGTCATTTAAATAATGTTAATTAGAATTAAATATGTTGTTGAAATTCCGAGTTTGAGAAAAATCGGAAAACCGGAAGTGCTTTTGTTTTAACACTTTACTAAATATGATTTTTTTCACTTTTTCGCGATTTTCTCAAAAATGGCCCCGACGATTTTCTTGAAACTACACATATAAACTAAACATTCAAAGATCTACAACTTTTATATAAAACATTTCTCTGGGAAAATTCATTTAAGGGCACTTTTAGAGAGAGGTAGGGTTACAGCTTCCTCTAAATGGTATCATACTTGATTATACAACTCTATCATCCAAACAAAATTAATTAGAAATAAATAGATGGGCCAAAATTCCGGGTTTTAAGAAAATTAGTAAACCGGAAGTGCGCTTTTACTGAATTTTTTTTTCAGTTTTCGACAAATTTCTATAAATTTGGTACACAAACTATAAAATTTGTCAATTATAATTTTGATAACTGGAGTAAGAGAAAGTTGTGTGAGTGTTTCACATCAGATTTTTTTTAATTTTTAAGCGTTTTAAAAGTAGGTCGTTTTGTCCAAGTGAATGTGCTCTGTAAATTGGATTAGAACTACCTGTTGCTTCTAGTGTGTATTCATGGTTATTAAGGTTTATTTTTGTAGAAAAACATTATCACAGACACTCCAGTTTAAAATTAAGATAGAATTAACCATAAAAGAGTATATATGTAAATCAGTAAATTTACACTTTTTTACATGTCCTAAATATGTAAAAATATAATATTTTTACATGTATTTTTATAATCATTATAAAAACCCCATCTTGTGTATCACTGAATTTTGTTCTACCACACTTTTTAAGTCCTCCTCAAGTTTTATAACTATAGTAGTGTCTAGGTGAGTTTAAGATTTTCTCCTAAGGGTTATACTTCGAGTTACTGCGTAGACGTTCTGTTAGTAACTATGCAAGAGAAGGGATCACAGATCAGTGGTAGCAGCTGGACTAGCAACACGGAGTCCCCGGTTCGAATCCAGCATCCTGCTCTTAGATATTTTTCTTCTTAGGAGCCTCACTGTCCGGTGATGGACAGTGTTGTCTGTAGCTAGAGAACACTGCTCGAAAGCCGGCAGTGCACTGAGAAGGCTCCAGGGGACACAATAGTTCTTTCAGGTAGCACTGCATAGCCCCTGAAAAAAAAGAAAAAGAAAATATAAACTAACCAAATGTAATAAAATTAAATATTATTAAAATTAAATATTGCAGAAATGTATCTGTTTAAATCAATAATAAAAAAAATAGTGCATTATATGCTTCCCCAGTCTGGGGCAATAAGATAGCTTGATAATATTGACTCTGTATAGTTGAAATTTTATACAAATTTACTTCTGTGTTCCAAAATACACACAGTTAACTGTTTACACGTAAATTTGGAAACTCTTGAACTCCATTTATGCTGTTCAACAATGAAACTAACTTTGCACTAGTTGTCGAAAATATTACCAATGGAGAAGTCTAAGGTTTGCCTATAAAAACTTATTGAATGTGGCATTAAAATTAGCAAGAGTATCTACTAGTTTGAGAAAATATAATTGGTTTTCTCAAGTAAAAAATCTGGTGTGAAACACTCACACAACTTTATCGTACTCC